>CM043704.1:105386872-105406872 GCA_023935145.1 Bretschneidera sinensis
AAGAAAAGAAAGGAAATGAAAGGAAAGGAAAGGAAATGAAGGAAAAGAAGAGAAATGAAAGGAAAGGAAAAGAAAAGAAGGAAAGGAAAGGAAAAGAAAAGAAAAGAAAAGAAAGGAAGGAAAAGAAAAGAGATGAAAGGAAAGGAAAAGACGAGATGAGACTAAAAGAAAGGAAAGGAAAAGACGAGATGAGACTAAAAGAAAGGAAAAGAAAAGAAAAGAAAGAGAGAAAGGAAAGGAAAGGAAAAGAAAGGAAAAGAAAAGAAAAGAAAATAAAAGAAAGGAAAATAAATGAATTAATTTTATAAAATTTATAGAATTCACTTGTAATTTTGCACTTGTTATGTTTGAAAAAAAAACGATGAAATTCATTTTGAAAAGAATAGAAAAGAAACAAAAGGAAAGTAAAAGAAAAGAAAGGAAAGAAAAGGAAAGGAAAGAAGAAAACGAAGGAAAAGAAGAGAAATGAAAGGAAAGGAAAAGAAAAGAAGGAAAGGAAAGGAAAAGAAAAGAAAAGAAAAGAAAGGAAGGAAAAGAAAAGAGATAAAAGGAAAGGAAAAGAAAAGAGATGAGACGAAAAGAAAGGAAAAGAAAAGAGATGAAAGGAAAGGAAAAGAGATGAAAGGAAAGGAAAAGAAAGGAAAAGAAAGTAAAGGAAAGGAAAAGAAAAGAAAGGAAAAGAAAGGAAAAGAAAAGAAAGCCAAATATAAAATTTATCTATAAATGTATTCCATTTTCATTTGGTTTCAAACGGAGTGTAAATATATTGAATTTTTTTATACTGATTTTTTGAGTCGAACTCACAACCGTTGGATGAAAAAATATTCGGAGACTCTCTTGTCCAACAGTCCTAAACCCTAAAACCCTACAACCCTACAAAACCCTAAAACCGTACAACCCTAAACTCTAAACCCTAACCCCTAAACCCTACAAAACACTAAAAAAATCCATAAACCCCAAACCCCAGCATCAAGGAAAATCTAAAAAGGCATTTAGATATTCCTTGATGCCAATGTGTGATATTCAGCTGTAGTCAATGTCAACAGTATTTCATCATCCTGGTTGTCACTAGTCAAAATAATAAATCCCGCTGAATGTTTACTCGACTTTTGCCGATGAAAAGAAATCCTTGGATAGAAACCTGATACCAAAAAATAAAAAATTGAAGTGAGTAAAAATCAACCAAATAAGAACTCAGAATACAATATCAGATCATTCCCCTGAAGAGCATGACAGTCAAAACTCATTGCATTAGCATATACAGAGATGGAGCCTGATAAACAAGTTAAATTTCTTTGTGGGCCATTTATTGTCCAATTGCATGCGCCAATTTCTAAACCGGAGCTGAATGCTTTTAAGATCAATGTCCCGTTATAACAAGCTTCTTCAGCATATTTAAGTGTCTGAACCTTCTTTATGCAAGGATTCATACTTGATTCATTTTCTTTTCTATCACATGTTATCTTCTTCCGAACACTCCTTTTGCAACTATCATTCAACATCAACACCAACCTAACTATATCAATCATTATGAAAATAAACCAAGGCTAAACTCATGTGTCTCCTATGAGGACACGAGCAGGAGGCTGGTGAAGGGTCAACCCTATGTGTCTCTCAGTACAGTATAATAGACGCCATCTTCCTGGCAATAGCTCTAACCAATTCTACATGTTGTGAAAAACAGAACAAGCATCACATTCCATTCACTTCTTTGGAAATCATAATAATGGAAAAGATATGAAGGATGTAAATGATAAATTACCTTTGGCTTGGAATGTGGATTCAGCATCTCCATTAATTCAAGGAAGTGGGCCAGCCTACCACGCTAAAAACAAAAATATTGCTGGTAAGCTCACTTCTAATTTGTCAAACTTCTACAATAAATGAGCTTCTTCCGGATATTGAATGGCCTCAAGTAGCAAAGATTGAGTAGAGAAAAACAGATCGAAGCATGGTAAGAAGGTTAATGTCTAGTAAATTATTAAAGAAACATATAGGCTTTACCACGGAAGAGAGCAGATGCTGCCATACTTTTTTCCAACAGAACAAAATATATTGCTACAAAATAAAACCAACAATAGACAAACATACCCTTCTCAACAGATTGATGGTAAATGAAAGATTCACATACAGTTTAGAACAAGGGAACTCAATGCAACAGGACTCTGATAAAACCACATTTTAGCTTATCCACAGCATGAGAGATACCAGATAACAGAATATCTGAACTGTACACATAAAATATTATGTCCTTAGGCAATTGATGTCAACAAAGACATGATGAGAGACTAATACTTTCAAAATTAAGAAATCAAATGGAAATGGAAACAGAAAATTTCATATACCTGAGGCTGCCTATAGATGTACTCTTTCGTAATCCTCACTGCAGATGACCCAAGACCCCATCGGATGATATCCATGGATGGGACCACCCGCCATCTTGGTCCACACAGAAATGGATGTCTAAGAGCATCCAAACAACTGCATCAAAATCCAAAAAGATCGCCATGAATGATATCACTTTTATACTTTTCTAATACAATTTTGAAATCTCAGTCTATCACCTCTGAAATGTGTGTTCTCTGTGTGTGCGCGTGCTTGGATTTTCACATCCTATTCATGAAACCAGATTCTTATCCATTAATGGCTGATAAAACCATATGTGGGTCCACGCTTATGCTTAGTCAGTTCCCACTTCTCAGCATATGTGAAGTTTATGTAAATTTATCTTTCAGTTGAATGTGTATTCACAAAACTACATGAGTTCTATAGTTGTGTGTTTGATATTAAAACAGAAAAAATAATCCCTAAATATATCCAGGGCGTACCTGATTCTTTTCGAAGGTTTGGTAGCAAGCAATAACGACAGAAGGTTCCAACCTGCACCCGAATTTCTATCAAGTATCTGCAACAAAGATAATATATTAAAATATCCCCCAACTGATAAGATGAGAAACCAAATTACACAAACCAAATTGCATTCAAGTGCACAAACACTTACTTGGAGTCCAACATTTCCAGATGAGGAATTTCTACTGACGATTTGCAGGAGGAATTCATGTAAGCATGAAGGATCATTTCCCTGTAAGGGCAAAATATTGTTTAATCTGAAATGATATTCATTTGATCAGAATTTCAAATTATCCTATAAGGCCCATTCTATCATTAATTGCTACACAGTTCAAAATTTCTGCTATGCTGTTTCGAATGGTGCTTCAAAATGAAAATTTAGGCATACAGCATGACTGGTAAGTTAGGATGTACGTGCATAATAAATTATGGTATCCAAGCAATGCAATGTATCTTGCAAACTTAGGCATTCATATGTTAACTCATTCCATAGCTTTATACATCTAGAAGAATTACATTACATCACTAAACAAACATATTTTCACTTTCAGCTAGCTTCATGTAT
This sequence comes from Bretschneidera sinensis, assembly GCA_023935145.1. Taxonomy (NCBI): domain Eukaryota; kingdom Viridiplantae; phylum Streptophyta; class Magnoliopsida; order Brassicales; family Akaniaceae; genus Bretschneidera; species Bretschneidera sinensis. The sequence goes on from CM043704.1 coordinate 105,390,288, forward strand.
GTAAAACATCTTTTCAAATTTGGGTAGCTTATGGATTGTATGGATTGCAACTCTCAGTCCACATCAACACCAACCTAACAATATCAATCATTATGAAAATAAACCAAGGCTAAACTCATTTATTTGATTACTTGATCAACAAAAGAATGACACAGAGGAATAACCCTTTTGCAAATTTCTAGTCTTTCTTATTTTCTTGTCTGTTCCTCTGCCTTTTGATGCATCAAAACTACCCTGGTTAATAAATAAAACAAGAAAAAACAACCCCAATAGTGTATGACACAAACAAGCAGTTCTATTAATGAGAAATGTACCCAATGAAAAAATTAAACAACCCATAAACTGTAAGATTCAGACTTTTATTTTCTGCTCTTTTCTATCACATTCCTTCATTTCTTATGAACCAAACTTATATTAGAGGGATAATCCAGAGCCTAAGAGATCACCTGTAGCCCTGTTTGGCTAAATGGAAAGCAATGTTCTGCTAAATTCGTCTTCCTCTGATGTGTGCAACACTTTCTTCATTGGATTTTCCATTCTCAAAATAAACTGCACATCAAAAATAAATAAAAAAAATCAAAAACTCATTTTTTATATCATTCCAAAAAAAAAGGTACATTTCACGGGCAAAATTTTGAAATCACCTGATAAATGGAAAATACAAAAAGAAATAAGTTTTCTTTGAGAAAATGTGAAGACGCAGCTACACCTAAGTGCTGAGAATGATGGGAAATTAAACCGTTAGACGCGGGGCCGAAAGTGGAGGGACAATGGCCGGATACTGTGGCTCAGTGTCAAGATCAGCTGCCGAGACCCGAACAGAATGGAATCGCTAAAACATAAAGATAAGACAAAAACCGAATCAACTCCTAGTTACAAACCCCAATCCCTAACTAGGATATATTCAAATCTCATAAACTCTATTAACCTCACAAAACAGGGGGTGGGGAAAAGAACTGAAATCCCCAAATTTTGAGGAAAAAAGAACCCCGCAATGATTAAAGTTTAAGTAGAAATTGTACATGTAGGATCATGATAGTGTTTGCTTAAAAGATAATACTCTAGTATGAGTCTCAAGTGACAGAAAAAGAAGAAGAAGCCGAATCATAGAAACAATGATCAAGAAATCCAGTTTCAATAAGAAAGCTTGAATATAATTGTGGTTCCTCTAAAAAAAGGCATGAATTGTCCAATACGTAGAGAACCACTTCTATTCGCATCATTCAGTAACATAAGTAGGCCCAAAAGAGTACAGCTAATGAGTTAGAAACTTTCACATAGGTCAAGCATGACTCAACATGAATCAAGCAGTGGATTAAAGATTAGATAAGTTGAACAAAACAGTAATAAGCTAATCACACTAGAGAACTAAAATGACAAGCCTAAGTCATCTGATCCATGTCAGCTTTGGTCATCAAACTCAAGACAATCATAAATAACGTATAGTTCATTTTAAGCAGTCAAGGCCAGCACAAGCTTGATATTCTATAAAAAAGAGGAACAACGATTTCATCATAAAACAAATAGGAGCAGGCACAAAACAAAAAGAAAGTACTTAAATATTGAAGTAAGTAATTTGATATGAGAATAGAAGGAATATGTTGTTGAAGATATTTAATTCAGTTCGTTTAGTTTCCCTAAACCAAATATCTACTATTCACTTGAATATTTCCTTAATTTCCCTTTCTTATCCCCTTATTTCATTCAAATTTTCCTGCTGTGAACAATAAATGGGCTTTATAAAGAGGATTAAGTCACAACAGCTTGCTGAAGTAAGCATGCGAGCAACCAATCAGTATAGTTTGATCTCTAGCCAAGAAATGAATAATTGCAGGTCAAGATTTCTATAAAATAACAAAGTAAAATTTTCACTCTCAACAAATAGAGTGACATTTCAGATGTCTTCCTTATAAGAAAAGCACCAAGTAGCTTTTAATGAGTCTCTGCCTAATAGAACGGCTAAAAAACCAAATAATAATACAAACCTGTCTACTTCCTATGTGGTCACTATTTCAATAGCATCTTTTAATTCAAATCGAACAAACATGAAAACTATATCACCACTAGAAAGCCTAACAATAAAGAAACCACAACAAAGAACCTATCCAGTGCCTTCACTCATTGAGTTGAACACAACATGCCACGGTTGTTATACTTACCATTATTAAAAATTAGAAAACTCTAAATAACATTAGCCTCTTCAACCTATATTGAGTCTTCAAACATGCTGGATGCCTGCTAATCAGCTATGTCAAGAGGTCACTTCTCCACCATTACACATGACAACATTTTAAAGACTCAGATTCTTACCATGAAAAGTGGTAGCAAAACTTTTACTTCCTGATGTATTATTACGAGCATCCATTGTTCATCAAATTCCATCACTACCAAGGGATCTCAATTTATCATTTCTCTTCAGCTCGAAATGCATTGGACCGAAATTAGGCACATTTTTCTCCATTATAATCGTTCCTTTATTGAGCGAAAAGCTAAAACATATCCCATGTGTCTCATTGGAAATTGATTATTTAAATTTTCTAGAAATTCCAAAATGAGAAACTTTAAATGATACCATTTATCATCAATTACAATCACATAAGACTATGAAAGGCATAATTCCCAACAATCAATGGCGCGGCTTGGTTCGGGTGTCACTAGTATTGAGGAAATTCAAGATTTTCTCCATACTTTCTCATTGTCATCTCAACAAGACAATGAACTACCAACGGAGAACAATCAAGACAGTAAAGGCATGGCGCAGCAAATGAAGGCAGAGATTCTTGATCCTATTCCTACACCTACTGTCAGTACAGAGAACAAAACCATCACAGACAAATTAAGTGCAGCTTGTGAAGAAATACGGCAACAGATAAGAGAATATTTCATGATCTATGGTGAAGATACAAATTTTGATGAATCAGATGTACCATTAGCAGCAAGGGCGCAAATCACAAACAAAAATAACGACAAGTAAATTCCAACTCATCAAGAAGAAAAGAACGCACCAGAATATGAGCAAGATCATCCTCAGAACACAACCGCGAAATCACCAACTGCCTCCGCAACAGAGATGACCAACCCACCCTCTGCCACCGCCACTAAACCTCAACTACAACCCTCTGATTTCATCTTTGGATCTGCAGAGACGACAGCGACACCCACTAACACAGAACCCAGATCAAAACCCATAAAAGACAGCGAAACGAACAAGAATCCCGTGTCAACACTAGCTTCAACTGCGCAAGCACCACCAACACCGACACGGCCGCCCTCCGATCAAGAAGCCAAGGAATTGCAGCGAACAAGGCAGGAGTTTGTGAGAACATTTGGTGCACCAAACATTGGAATTTTTGACCATTCGGTGCACCCCATCGCGTTAAATCCCATACCACCACCACAGCCACCTCCTCCTTCACACGCCAGAGACGTAAAACCCCAAGAAACCCACTTCTTTACCGACCCCAAACCCGATTCCAAGACTGACCCCAATCACCCACCCTTTGCGTCAACCGCTACGCCCACTGACCCAGTCATTGATTCCGTGATTACCCATCCCCTACAACCGACTTCGACCCCCCGAGCAAACCATTGTCGCTCAACACCCTGGTCAGTTCGCCGCACCAACTACTGGAGTTTCTACACGGCGTTCGAACCAAAAAGTAATCAAGATCTGGTTTAGGGTCAGGAAAAAGACCGTTACATTTGAGTAAGAATTAGGACATACATAGTACATGAATGGATTCGACAAGTTTAGAGATAGTGATTTAGATCAATGAAGAAGAAATTGCATTTGAGTAAGAATTAGGACATAAGAGCGACATTGGTAAATCAAAAAACAGAGAATTAGAATTTACATTTAAAGGTTTGAGATGAGGCAAGATCAGAAATACATGGGCATGGTGGGTTTGTTGAAAACTTGAAAGGCTTAGAGAAAAAGAGTAGTCCGGGAAGATTAACGGTCAATGCAGGGCTCATTAACGACTTTCTTGGTATAAGAAATTTTTCTCTACCTTCTTACACAAACCAAGTTCTAGTACCCATTGGGACTGATAAGGGATCAGGACCGTTGAGTGTGGTGACTTGACCAATAAGGATGGATAAATCCTTTAGGAGTTGTAATGAGTCTCATGACATATTAGATGATCAAGTCAGATTGCACCAATCTGCAATTTTAAACTGTGGGAGGGTCACTCTGACATAACTCAAGGTTAAGATGAGCCGTGACAGTAACAGATCCATGATTTGTGATAAAATAACACTCAATATTTAATAAATTTTATTAATATTAAAATAATAATTTATAAAAATATTTATTATCGTAAAGTAGCATCTAATATTCTAATATAAATAATTATATTCAAGATAAAAATTGCGACAATAAAACTAATTAATAAATGATTTTTTCATCCAAATTTTATGGAAGTTATTTTTAATCTTATAAAGAAATGAAATAATTCCATAAAATTATAAATATACTTTAAAAAAATTAAATGACCAAATAAGTAAACTAACACAATATAAAATAGTTAGTAAAAAAATATTTTTCTGACCAATTTTTAATCAACCATAATAATCATGCTATTGAAAAAATTTAAAGTTATACTCGCAAAATATAAGAATGGATAATAAAATATATTATTTAAAACAAACAAATTGCAATAAAATATAAGAGGATGTTTAAGTTTTGTTTTAAATATATATTCTAAAAATTATATAAAATAAATTAATCAATTGTGTTGAAATCTAAAATTCAATTTAAGCAAAAATTTCGATGGAAACAATATTAAGATCCATATGATAGTAATATCTAAGAGAGACAACCACCAAGTAGAAATAAAAAATAAAAAAATAACCTAGAACATGTAACTAAAGTAAAGAACTTATTAGAATTGAAATAATCTTGAAGATAACCTAAACTCGATATGACCTAACCCAAAATGACACGCAGTAAATAAAATAAAATTAGCCACTAAGATCTTCTTACTTCAAGATTGCCACCAATATTTTATTATTTCAAGGTATTGCAGATTTGACTAAGCTTATTTATTGTTTTAACTTGATATATTTTTTAAAAAATTTATAGAAAACTTAGTTAAATCAAATCAAATCAAATCAAATCAAATTATTGACAATGTACAAATGAAAGAAGAACTTATTAGAATTGAAAGCTTGAAAAGGACTGAAGAGAAAACGCTTATACTATTTGCCTAAAAGTTAAAACGCACAATTTAACTCGGAATAAACGATGCTATCAATGCTTTCGATCATCACGTACGTCATTTCTCACACGGTCAGGGGGTTTGGGGGCAAGAGAGGAAGCTTTGGTCCAAGACTTATTGGAAAGGTAATGGACCATAGGGAGAAAGATACTTTTTAGATACAAAGAATTATAGGATGATTCTTCTTATTCCAGCTTTTTTCCATATAAAAGGGCTTCTTTGAATGAATGAGGGCCGAGAGTGGCTATGGGGAAGGGAAATAAACGTACGGGCCTGAGATGATACTACCACTTTAGTATCTGGTAATAGAATCGATTATTTTGATTCTTTCGCCCTGCAGTCCTTTCTTCAAATACCACGGCCCATGTCTAGACCAAGCATCCCTAGATGCTATGGCAATCTACCACGTTGTTGTTGTTGAGAAAGATGAATGGAGAGCAAGAGGGGAAGGAAAAAAGGGCAATGACAATCCAAACTCTTACTATTAGTTATATGTAAGCAATCAAAGCCTTTAATTAAAGCTAGTTGCGCCTTAGTCTTATTCCAAGTGTTGTCAAATCCATTTTATTCCAGGTCGAAGTGTCAGTGTGAACATTGTAGATGTAGGTAAATGACAATCGAGATGGTCTTAAGCAACGTTCTAATGGGATTCCCGAATCGAAGACATCAATGACCTAATGCTCTAAATATGTTTAGTGAAGGTGTATGTGTGCATTATGTAGCTGTCATGCAAGAAACGGCCGAATTGATTGATTATATTGGATTCCTACTCTTTTAAAGAACTAAGCACTTCGATTCCTCAGTTCTAGTTACGTTTTCCATCCCAAATCCTTGGTCCTTATGTCTCTTCCTATAGCCAATTCTTCTGTTTTATTAGCCCGAATCATTGGACCTAATCCTGATCTTTTCTTAGTGGAAGTAAGAGATGTGACAATGTCCGAATCGTATGTCTTAATATTCAATATGCCAATTGTAGCTTGCCTGCACTTTCTTGGTTGAGGCCGAAAATGGTATTGAAGCTGATGTTGTGATGATGTTGCTGAGAACGTACCGGTACGTGGAGAGACGTCCCCGTTGTTATATGACTAGCCTAGTAAGGGGCAAACAAAAAATGAATTGAATAAACAATTGAATATGCATCGCATCGCATTGCATTGCATTGCATTGCATGGATGATTGGTGAATAAGTGGTGATTGGCCCATGATAGACATAAGTGATAATTGACCTATGTGGGGTACATATGGTGATTGGCCCATGAAAGGGCATACGATGTGATTGATTTAATGAATGTCATGGGGATTTCTAACGACCCATCCCAGGTTGGCCACCCTTGAGACGGTGTTGTGACGTTTTGAAATCCTAGAACAACACATATATGCAACAATATAAAAACATGCATCAACTGAAAATATATATATACACACACATCATCAACCTTCAACCTTCAATAGGGGAGTTACATTATTGATATCCCATCTGAAACAATATATACAATATATTATGCATGAATATCTATAAAAAAAATTGGTAATTTCTTAAAAAAAATGATTTTGCTTGACTATCTGATTTTTCACTTGGACCAAAGATTATTTCACTTAGATCGTGTTAAATTCCATATTCGAGGTCACCAGCCCTAAGAAAATAAGATAAAAGTGTACTACAAATTGTAGGAAAGTTTGAGAGGATTCGATTGACACGAGCAAACCTTTTGGAGGGTATAATTTGACTTTTAGGGCTCAATTTTCAGAAATGGTCCATTTAGGTTTGACGTAAATTTTTGAAACCTTGTTCTTGGAAAATTTTAGAGGGAAATATCCATCATAACTATATTAGCAAAAATGCACAAAAAAACTTGAGTTATAACCTTTAAAAATGGTCAGTTTCTTTAAATTTTTTATTTTCCTTTACCATCAAATTTTTCTATTGGACCAAAGTGTATTTCACATAGATTATGTTAAATTCAACTTTCAATGTCACCAACTTTCAATGACCATCGAAACTATTTTAGTGAAAATGCACAAAAAACTTAAGCTATATAACCTTCGAAAATCGACAATTTCTTTAAATAATTGGTTTTTCTTGACAATCCGATTTTTCTATTTGACCAAAATGTATCTAATTGGATCTTTTTAAATTCCACTTTCGAGGTGGCCATTTTGTGGCTCCGATATATCCATTTCTCCTTCCCCCATCCAATAATCTTTTCAATATTTTCGAACTAACTCTAATATCGAAAAAGATTATGCTCATGAATTACTTTTTCATGTTTTCTTTGCTATTCCTTGGATCCTTTTTTGGGACTATATTATCTCTCATTCCTCTCTAGACAATATGATGGCTATCAAAAGAATTTTCCGTGTTAAATGGTAGGCTAAGTATGAACTATCCTATACTACCATCAATAAAGTTCGAGACTGGTTCTGTGATAATCCCCAATATGGCCAGTTCTCACCTGATATTCCAAAATCTCAACCCAAGACACTTTCCAAAAGACAACAAAAACAAAAGCTTCTTGATGAATTATCATAATTGTCTGACAGTGACAATGACAATACTCAACCACCAGAAGACAATCTCAATACTCCAGATCATTATGGCCAAGACCCGTATGATGTATATGACTTATCTTGATCGATATTGTTCCAAAGACGGAAAGCAAAAGCAAGACACTGTTCACCTATGACTACTTTTCAAAAAAAACAAGACACTGTTCAAGACACTGTTCACCTATAACTACTTTTCAAAAAGACAAGCACTGTTCAAGACACTGTAGCACTCGTGATAAGACACTGTTCCAAAAACGGAAAGCAAAAGGCAAGACATTGTGGAGACACTGTGGCACCCGTGAGCTGTTGATCAATATGATAGTAATTGATTTCTTCTTTTAAAAAGTTGATGTGTGCTTTTTTGTTTTGGATTATATTGATCTGTCAGCACAAACTATTGGTTTGTAATAAATTTAAATCCCGCGTGTCAACAGATTATAAAAAAGAGAAAAAGAGTTTTTGTCCTAATATATTTGTTTCAATTCCTGTGTGATTTACTTGGAAGGGGTAAATTTGAGTTAGAAAGGGAGTTCCTAAAATAATATTTTGATGAATATTTTTTACTAATATAAAATGGGTCTTTAAACAATACCCATCATTACAAACATAGGTTTTGGTAAGTTTGTATTCTACGTTGAGTTTTAATCCACTGGCAGTATTCAGACGTTCATTGGTTTTTTCATAATATTTAGTGGGGACTAATCTTTCCTTAATACAATTATGATCAGCACCAGAATCTACTAAGGCAGTAGTGTTGAGATGATATTCATTATTAATTACTACAGAAATCTTGATGTACCATTTCTGGTAATTCATTCTTTCTATAAAATTAATAAAATCATCATTATGCTCATCCTCTATATTAATCAGAGATGTTGAAAAAGTTGTAGTTTCTTGTTTAATATGAGTGGTGATAGAATCTCGAAGATTATTAATCTCAAGATTTATCATTTTTGCCTTTAAATCCATAGTGTCTTTTTGGATATCTTTAATCTGTTCTTTCATGGTATTGATTTCTGTCTGTAAATCTTGAGTAGTGGCCAATTCAGGTTTTTGAAAACATTTTTCAAAAATCTTTTCTAAATTATAAGGTTTAGTAGGTGTAGCAATTTTTGTTTCTTCTTGAATGATATCTTTTAATTTAATAAGATAATCTTTTTTAATAATCAGGTCATCTATTTTATCAATAATATCTAATAAAAATTCTTTATGAGAGGTAATAACATTAATGGTTTTACAGTAACAGAGTCCATCATCGCAATTACATTGCGATTCAATGGAATCATCTGATTTCGTTTCTTCTTGGATAGTATAAACTACTTCATTATCATAAGCTGATTCTTCTTCTTCTTTTGATTGAGAATTGTTTATCATGATTTTGGATAATTGTTGTTTTAATGAATCATCAATATCTAACTTATTAATTTTTTGTTTGACTTTTCAATTCTTGGCCCAATGTCCAAGTCTTCCACCTTTGAAACAAACCTTAGAAGAACCTTGGGCTTTTTTTGTGAAATTTGGGCTTAGATTTGTAATGTTTAGGCTTATTGGGCTTTTCATTTTTTTGGTAAGTCATGGGCCTTCTATAGATCTTTTTCCTAAAGTTTGTGGATTTCTTTTTGGTTTTTGAGGAAGGGGCCCTAATGGTTTCATAACCATATTGTTGGCAAAAAGATCCCAATTCCTTTTTGCTTTGGTGTAATTCTGACTTCATTTTGGCTTTTAACTTAATATCATTACAAAGGGCTAATCCTTCATAATTAATATAACTAATGAGTTCTCCATAAGAGATGTGATCATAAGGGATAGAGCCGCCATTAACGTCTCTAATCCTTTGCCGAACCTTTTCAACAAACATCTTGGGAAGTCCATAAATGAACTTTTCTTTCCAATAAGAGTTATTGCAATCTTTCCTAGTATATATTTTTGCCAGATAAATATTTTTATACCATCAAAAATCTTGATGGGTTAGACAAGTAAGGTTAATAAGTATTTCTGCTGATCTGGCCGTAAAATTTTATGGATCTCCTAAGAAATGTTTAGTAATGGAAAAAATGAGAGTTTCATAAGCATTTTCTTGTTTAATGAGAATAGTTCTGGATTGGGTATTACCATCTTGGTCTTGAATAGTTTAGGTACTAGGGACTTTTATGTAAGCATTAATAATTTCATTGCGTTGGTTCTGAGTGAGATAATTATCCCACCAACCTTTGAGGGTTCCAGTGAATCTAGCAATAATAGCATAGGCAGTTTTTTTGTCAGTGGTGCCACTTTTCGATCTATAGGTAGTAGCTGCCATAGTCATCTCTTGAAAGGTGTTCATGATGTTATGTTCACTGGATCCATCTATATTCCATTCAAAGATGAAGGCGTCATCATAACGGGCTTGTACATTTTGATACCTATCCTCATGTTGCATATCAAGGAGAGTGGGCCTAAGGTAATAATTCATTGTTGTTGGTAAAGGGGCCTTACTTCTCCTGTAGATCTTATTGATTTGTTCAGAATCTTTTGATTCTTTGATTTCTCGTATTAGATCTTGATCAATAGTATTAATATGACTTTGCTCAGATATGGATAAACCTCCTAACATACGGCTGACCAACGGATACAAGAGGCTGACCAATGTCCTTACCAGAACTCAGACACAGCAAAACGAATTGCTAAATAGCGATAATAACAATACAAGAAGATGAACAAATTATAAAGGACACAGAAACATGGCTCTGATACTAAATGTGAGCACGATCAAAACAATTGAAATAATATCATAGATAATGAATACTAAAACATATGCAATAAAAAATTGAATAAAAGAGCATACTAATTAATATATGTTATTTAATATTGAAAATACATTAATAAAATAGAGTGAGAGCAGAAATGCTTACAATGTAAAGGTAGAAGGGTCACTCTCTCACATTTACAAACAAACTTATATATTTCTAACTCTGATCCTTAATGAAATGATACAAACATATTTATAATGTCTTGAAAGATGTCTTGAAATAGTCTTGTAGACGGACTTCAGAATGGTTAGAATCCAGATAGGAGTCTTTGTTTGTATTGTTTCGAAAATATCTTGAAAAGTAGTCACGGGTTCCACGGTGTCTTGCCTTTTGCTTTCCGTTTTTGGAACAGTGTCTTGTCACGAGTGCTACAGTGTCTTGAACAATGGCTTGTCTTTTTGAAAAGCAGTCATAGGTGAACAGTGTCTTGTCTTTTTAAAAAATATTTATTATTGTAAAGTAGAATCTAATATTCTAATATAAATAATTATATTCAAGGTAAAAATTGTGACAATAAAACTAATTAATAAATGATTTTTTCATCCAAATTTTATGGAAGTTATTTTTAATCTTATAAAGAAACGAATTAATTCCATAAAATTATAACTATACTTTTAAAAAATTAACTGACCAAATAAGTAAACTAACTCAATATAAAATAGTTAGTAAAAAAATATTTTTTCGACCAATTTTTAATCAACCATAATAATCATGCTATTGAATAAATTTAAAGTTATACTCGCAAAATATAAGAATGGATAATAAAATATATTATTTAAAACAAACAAATTGCAATAAAATATAGGAGGATGTTTAAGTTTTGTTTTAAATATATATTTTAAAAATTATATAAAATAAATTAAACAAACGCATTGAAATCTAAAATTCAATTTAAGCAAAAATTTCGATGGAAACAATATTAAGATCCATATGATAGTAATATCTAAGAGAGACAACCACCAAGTAGAAATAAAAAATAAAAAAATAACCTAGAACATGTAACTAAAGTAAAGAACTTATTAGAATTGAAATAATCTTGAAGATAACCTGAACTTGATATGACCTAACCCAAAATGACACGCAGTAAATAAAATAAAATTAGCCACTAAGATCTTCTTACTTCAAGATTGCCACCAATATTTTATTATTTCAAGGTATTGCAGATTCGACTAAGCTTATTTGTTGTTTTAACTTGATATATTTTTTTAAAAAATTTATAGAAAACTTAGTTAAATCAAATCAAATCAAATCAAATTATTGACAATGTACAAATGAGAGAAGAACTTATTAGAATTGAAAGCTTGAAAAGGACTAAAGAGAAAATGCTTATGCTTTTTGCCTAAAAGTTAAAACGCACAATTTAGCTCGGAATAAATGATGCCATCAGTGCTTTCGATCATCACTTACGTCATTTCTCACACGGTCAAGGGGTTTGGGGGCAAGAGAGGAAGCTTTGGTTTAAGACTTATTGGAGAGGTAATGGACCATAGAGAGAAAGATACTTTTTAGATACAAAGAATCATAGGATGATTCTTCTTATTCCAACTTTTTTCCATATAAAAGGGCTTCTTTGAATGAATGAAGGCCGAGAGTGGCTATGGGGAAGGGAAATAAACGTACGGGCCTGAGATGATACTACCACTTTAGTATCTGGTAATTTAATCGATTCTTTTGATTCTTTTGCCCTGCAGTCCTTTCTTCAAATACCACGGCCCATGTCCAGATCAAGTATCCTTAGATGCTATAGCGATCTGCCACGTTGTTGTTGTTGAGAAAGATGAATAGAGAGCAAGAGGGGAAGGAAAAAAGGGCAATGACAATCCAAACTCTTACTATTAGTTATATGTAAGCAATCAAAGCCTTTAATTAAAGCCAGTTGCGCCTTAGCCTTATTCCAGGTGTTGTCAAATCCATTTTATTCCAGGTCGAAGTGTCAGTGTGAACATTGTAGATGTAGGTAAATAACAATCGAGATGGTCTTAAGCAGTGTTCTGATGGGATTCCCGAATCGAAGACATCAATGACCTAACGCTCTAAATATGTTGAGTGAAGGTGTATGTGTGCATTATGTAGCCGTCATGCAAGAAACAGCCGGATTAATTGATTCTATTGGATTCATACTCTCTTAAAGAACTAAGCACTTCGATTCCTCGGTTCTAGTTACGTTTTCCATCCCAAATCCTTGGTCCTTATGTCTCTTCCTATAGCCAATTCTTCTGTTTTATTAGCCCGAATCGTTGGACCTAATCCTGATCTTTTCTTAGTGGAAGTAAGAGATGTGATAATGTCCGAATCGTATGTCTTAATATTCAATATGAAAATTGTAGCTTGCCTGCACTTTTTTGGTTGAGGCCGAAAATGGTATTGAAGCTGATATTGTGATGATGTTGCTGAGAACGTACCGGTACGTGGAGAGACGTCCTCGTTGTTATATGACTAGTCTAGTGAGGGACAAATAAAAAATGAATTGAATAAACAATTGAATATGCATCACATCGCATTGCATTCATTGCATGGATGATTGGTGAATAAGTGGTGATTGGCCCATGATAGATATAAGTGATAATTGACCTATGTGGGGTACATATGGTGATTGGCCCATGAAAGGGCATACGATGTGATTGATTTAATGAATGTCATGGGGATTTCTAACGACCCATCCCTGGTTGGCCACCCTTGAGACGGTGTTGTCACGTTTTGAAATCTCAGCACGACATATATATGCAACAATATAAAAACATACATCAACTGAAAATATATGCATACACACACACACACACACACACACACACACACACATACACGCCCACATCATCAACCTTCAACTTTCAACATAGAAGTTACATTATTGATATCCCATCTGAAATAATATATACAATATATTATGCATGAATATCTATAATTTTTGTTCTTCCATTAGTCTGAGAATGTGGACTACGAGCCTTACAGATAATAACTCAATTTGAATCTCAAATCACAAATTTATCTGTCTTATCCGTTACCTGAAATTATTTAACAATGAGTAATGAGCTTCACAAGCTCAGTGAATTAAATTTACTAGAAGTACTTGTTTGTATACTTCTAGTTATATTCATTCATTGTTAAATTAACATAATTAATCACGTATCTTTTCTCACATTCTAATTCAATCATTTATCTTAATAAATAAATTATCAGGTTATCCTCTTTTAATATATATCTCATATATTTTATCAATTTAATATTTTCAATTTAATATCATCATAGTGTTCACACCATACCAACAATCAATAATATAATTCTTTATTATGTCATCCTTTATATTTATCTATCATCAAAATTGCCTCATTATGAGACTCATCTAGCTATCAATCATTTAATAATCAAAATTAATTCTTTAGCATCTGAGCCATTAATCATAAATATTTTAAACAAATATAATGCATGAATTTAAATTATCTTTATTTATTTCTCGTCAGATCATTTCAAATTGTCATCTGGGAATGTCTTCACACATGTTGACTATTGTGCAAATATCTACCTAAATTAATAAGCAAATAATTAAATGGTTTTACTTGCAAGTGCACAAGGTTAACATAGTAGTATAGTGTGCAAATGCGAGATCATCTCCACAGGGATTGGTAATTTTGCTTTAGAATTAGTTTCGTAATATAAAACGATAGAAATAAATATTGAGTTTGAATCAATAATGATAAAAGTGTAGGGACTTGATATCAACCACTAATCATGCTACCACAACAAAACAATATTTCAATACTTTAATCACGTTATGAATACATAATATTTGTCAACCTAAGGGCATGGTGTATACTCCTTAAGCTATTGATTTCCCTAAGCAACGAATTAGGCATGGTATATACTCTAACTCTTTTCTATCTTAAATGGTTTAACATGGTGTATACTAAGTTGTTCTCTAAGAAAGCATAATATATGTGGAATTGGACAAACACACGAGACCTAGGGCATGGTGTATACTCCCGGTTTCCCATGTTGATTAACCTAAGAACCCGGTGTGGATTCTTTTGTTACTATTGTTAAACCCATGACTCGGTCATCTAAATTGATTTAACTAGCTAGTCCATACCACTAGTTAGTCCATACCACATGAATATGTTGATCAGGCAAACACATATGAGTTATTCAAGAAAACAAGCATTAATAAAGTTAAGCATCATAATATAAATATTGTAAAGGCGCCAATACTGAATTATCGAGTAAACATAATTAGGGCTTCAATCAAGCCCATACTAAAAGTTTAGTTACACATGAGTTTGTTGTTAAACATCTTTATAAAGTAAAATAGAGAGGAAAGAATAAACCCGGAGATATTTCCTGGGCGAGTCATCAATTCGTCTGCAAAATCTCTCCTAGATAATCCTCCCTTCTTTCTGTGTTTACAGGCCTATTTATAGGGTGTTGAATATCTGGAAACCCTAAACTCATAAAATAAAACTCTAACTTATTTTCAAAATAGGTTCTGCTGTTTTAATGTTTCAATGATCCACGTGTGCGCTCGACCTTAGGGTTTTCGGTCTTAGGGTTTAGGGCTTTCGACCTTAAGGTTTAGGGTTTAGGGTTTAGGGCTTAGGGCTTAGGGTTTAGGGTTTAGGGCTTAGGGCTTAGGGTTTAGGGTTTAGGGTTTAGGGTTTAGGGTTTAGGGTTTAGGGTTTTTAGGGTTTAGGGTTTAGGGTTTACTATAGCTTTAGGGTTTCGGGTACTGTAGATTTAGGGTTTGGGTGGGCCTTGGGCTATGGGTGGGTCATGGGCTATGGGTGGGCCACACACCATGGGTGGGCCACATATTATGGGTGGGCCATACACCCTAGGCAGACCACACACTGTGGGTGGAAGGAAATTTTTTGGCCCAGAGAAAAAAAAAAGGGAAGAAAAAAACAGGGAAGAAAAGGAAGAAAAAAAAAGGAAGAAAAACGAAAAAAAAAAAAGAAAGAAAAACAGAAAGAAACCAAATGAAATCAAAGGGAACAGATAAGAAATGAAGAGTTTGGCTAAGTATTTGGGCTGTAG
Source organism: Bretschneidera sinensis (assembly GCA_023935145.1). NCBI lineage: Eukaryota > Viridiplantae > Streptophyta > Magnoliopsida > Brassicales > Akaniaceae > Bretschneidera > Bretschneidera sinensis. Next base: position 105,405,868 of record CM043704.1, read on the forward strand.
GCTAAGTTAGTAAGGAAACAGAAGGGAAAAGTAAAGAAATAAAAGGCTAAGTGTTTTAACTGGGTGGGTTTTAGAAATTTGGGCTAAGTGTTTTAGTTTTGGGCTTTTGGTTTTTGGGCTAAGATTTTTTGTTTTTTGGTTTAAGGCTTGTTTGGTTTTGAATTAAAAGGCATTATTGTCATATTTCTTGTATTATAATTGTTCGTATTTATTAATAGAATACCCCCGTATAATCGTTCGTACGGATTAATAGATATACCTAGCCCCTTAACCCTACACTCTAATCCTTACCCCCGTATATTCGTCCGTACGTATTAATAGATATCCCTAACCCCTTAACCGTATAACCTAATCCTTATACCCCTATAGTCGTTCGTACGTATTAATAGAATACCTTAACCCTAATAGTAACATTGAAACCCTAATAGTAACATCGAAACCCTAAATAGTATTTAGGGTATAGATTTTACTATTAGCGTTTAGGGTTTAAGGTTTATTATAAGGGTTTAGGGTTTAGGGTTTACTATTAGGGTTTAGGGTTTATTAGGGTTTCGAGATTTAGGGTTTAAGGTTTATTATAAGGGTTTAGGGTTTACTATTAGGGTTTAGGGTTTATTAGGGTTTCGAGATTTAGGGTTTAAGGTTTCGAAATTTAGGGTTTCAAGTTTAGGGTTTAGGGTTTCGAGATATAGGGTTTAGGGTTTAGGGTTTAGGGTTTAGGGTTTTAGGGTTTTAGGGTTTAGGGTTTAGGGTTTAGGGTTTAGGGTTTAGGGTTACTATTAGGGTTTACTATTAGGGTTTAGGGTTTACTATTAGGTTTTAGGGTTTACTATTAGGGTTTAGGGTTTACTATTGGGTTTACTATTAGGGTTTAGGGTTTACTATTAGGGTTTAGGGTTACGGGTTTAGGGTTTAGGGTTTAGGGTTTAGGGTTTAGGGTTTAGGGTTTAGGGTTTAGGGTTTGGGGTTTGGGGTTTGGGGTTTGGGGTTTGGGGTTTGGGGTTT
>CM043705.1:7500-10000 GCA_023935145.1 Bretschneidera sinensis
TGGCACACACGATTGCCCACATTTTTTGCTACAATTTTTTTGGCTGCCATCTGGTGACCACCGCGACAACCACCGTGGGGTGGTGGTGCGGCCTGCCACCACCATTAACCCGGCAAATCAATTCCGTTTGCGGGAGGGACACATCGTAGGCATCCTATAAGGTCTTTGGCGCACGCGATTGCCCATATTTTTTCGCTCATGTTGTGGGTCATTTCCGACAACCACCACGGCAGCCACCACCATTGACCGGGCAAGCCAGTTCAGTCCGAGTCCACTACCATGCTTGCCCAAGCAATGGTAGGCCACGACAGCAGGGAGTGTGCTCGCGCGGCCAAGCCAGGTGCCAGCCAAAAGTGGTCTGACAGCCCCCCCCTAAAGAGTCTTAACTAATTTAGGGGTCTGGCAGGAGGAAACATCACAATGTCTGAGCCATCACCCTAGGCCTAAAAAATCCAATTCAAAGTATTTTGTCACGATTTTTTGTACATAGGATACGAAAAATGTAATCTTCCATGAGAAAAATTATAAAAAATATTTGAGCATCAGAACTATTATTTTTTATTTTTTGAATATTAAAAATTCAATAAATCATAAAAAATTAAATATTTGGAATTTTGACATGAAATTTTGTAAACAATTCAAGAAAAACCGAATCTTCCATTATGAATTTTTTGAGAGCATATTAAGGTCTGGAAGTTCATTGTTTTTTTATTTTTTAGGTTTCTACGCACACTTGTGCGGGCTGTGCGCACAGTTTGTGCCAAGATTGCGCCGGCTGTGCCCAGTGTGCCCGCAAAAAAACCTCAGGTTGCGCGCAGTGTGCGCACAGAGTGCGCGCGGTGCGCACAGTGTGCATGCTGTGTGCGCGCGGTGTGGGGGATGTGCGAATGGTGTGCGCGCAGTGTGCGTGCAATGTGCGCACAGTGTGCGTGCTGTGTGCGGGCTATGCGCGCGCAGTGTGCGCGCAGTGTGCGTGCAGTGTGCGCATAGTGTGCGGGCTGTGCGCGCAGTGTGCGTGCAATGTGCGCGCTGCGTGCGCACAGTGTGCTTGCTGTGTGCGGGCTGTGCGCGCAGTGTGCGTGCAGTGTGCGCACAGTGTGCGTGCAATGTGCGAATGGTGTGCGCGCAGTGTGCGTGCAATGTGCGCACAGTGTGCGTGCTGTGTGCGGGCTATGCGCGCGCAGTGTGCGCGCAGTGTGCGTGCAGTGTGCGCATAGTGTGCGGGCTGTGCGCGCAGTGTGCGTGCAATGTGCGCGCTGCGTGCGCACAGTGTGCTTGCTGTGTGCGGGCTGTGCGCGCAGTGTGCGTGCAGTGTGCGTGCAGTGTGCGCACAGTGTGCGAGCTGTGTGCGGGCTGTGCGCGCAGTGTGCGTGCAGTGTGCGGGCTGTGCGCGCAGTGTGCGTGCAGTGTGCGCAAAGTGTGCGGGCTGTGCGCGCAGTGTGCGTGCAATGAGCGCGCTGCGTGCGCACAGTGTGCTTGCTGTGTGCGCGCTGTGCGCGCAGTGTGCGTGCTATGTGCGGACTGTGCACGCAGTGTGCGCGCAGTGTGCGTGTAGTGTGCGCACAGTGTGCGTGCTGTGTGCGGGCTGTGCGCACAGTGTGCGTGCAGTGTGCGTGCTGTGTGCGGGCTGTGCGCGCAGTGTGCGTGCAATGTGCGCGCTGCGTGCGCACAGTGTGCTTGCTGTGTGCGGGCTGTGCGCGCAGTGTGCGTGCTATGTGCGGACTGTGCACGCAGTGTGCGTGCAGTGTGCGTGCTGTGTGCGGGCTGTGCGCGCAGTGTGCGCGCAGTGTGCGCGCAGTGTGCGCGCAGTGTGCGTGCAGTGTGCGCATAGTGTGCGGGCTGTGCGCGCAGTGTGCGTGCAATGTGCGCGCTGCGTGCGCACAGTGTGCTTGCTGTGTGCGAGCTGTGTGGGGGATGTGCGAATGGTGTGCGCGCATTGTGCGTGCAATGTGCGCACAGTGTGCGTGCTGTGTGCGGGCTGTGCGCGCAGTGTGCGCGCAGTGTGCGTGCAGTGCGCGCATAGTGTGCGGGCTGTGCGCGCAGTGTGCGTGCAATGTGCGCGCTGCGTGCGCACAGTGTGCTTGCTGTGTGCGGGCTGTGCGCGCAGTGTGCGTGCAGTGTGCGTGCTATGTGCGGACTGTGCACGCAGTGTGCGCGCAGTGTGCGTGCAGTGTGCGCACAGTGTGCGTGCTGTGTGCGGGCTGTGCACGCAGTGTGCGTGCAGTGTGCGTGCTGTGGGCGGGCTGTGCGCGCAGTGTGCGCGCAGGGTGCGTGCAGTGTGCGCATAGTGTGCGGGCTGTGCGCGCAGTGTGCGTGCAATGTGCGCGCTGCGTGCGCACAGTGTGCTTGCTGTGTGCGGGCTGTGCGCGCAGTGTTCGTGCTGTGTGCGGGCTGTGCGCGCAGTGTGCGCTCAGTGTGCGTGCAATGTGCGCATAGTGTGCGGGCTGTGCGCGCAGTGTGCGTGCAATGTGCGCGCTGCGTGCGCAGTGTGCTTGCTGTG
>CM043705.1:20000-22500 GCA_023935145.1 Bretschneidera sinensis
TAGTACCAGACAGCACAATGGTGCCTCACATGTGCCACCGCTAAAGAAACCTTTGGCTCACTCCCAGGCATGAAGTCCGGCCCCACAACCAGCATCATCACCAGCGCACAAAGGGCATCACACCATGCCCGGGCTTGCCTCCACTCCTCCTGTACTATTACGGGGTAGCCCGTCGTGCGCACATGAGTAGCTTCGACGCCCCCGAGCATGGGGCTCAGTCCTAATTGCGTTGGCTCAACTATACTAAGGGCATCACACCATGCCCGGGTTTGCCTCCACTCCTCCTGTACTATTACGGGCTAGCCCGTCGTGCGCACATGAGTCGCTTCGGCGCCCCCAAGCATGGGGCTCTGTCCTAACCGTGTCCGAGGGAGGGACAAGGGACAAGGGCCTCGCAGCATACAAAGGTTGTTCCAAAAGTCTCTCGCACGACAGCACCAGACAGCACAAGAGTGCCTCACATGTGCCACCGCTAAAGAAACCTTTGGCTCACTCGCAAGCATGAAGTCCGGCCCACAACAAGCATCATCACCAGCGCACAAAGGGCATCACACCATGCCCGGGCTTGCCTCCACTCCTCCTGTACTATTACGGGCTAGCCCGTCGTGCGCACATGAGTAGCTTCGACGCCCCCGAGCATGGGGCTCAGTCCTAATTGCGTTGGCTCAACTATACTAAGGGCATCACACCATGCCCGGGTTTGCCTCCACTCCTCCTGTACTATTACGAGCTAGCCCGTCGTGCGCACATGAGTCGCTTCGGCGCCCCCAAGCATGGGGCTCTGTCCTAACCGTGTCCGAGGGAGGGACAAGGGACAAGGGCCTCGCAGCATACAAAGGTTGTTCCAAAAGTCTCTCGCACGACAGCACCAGACAGCACAAGAGTGCCTCACATGTGCCACCGCTAAAGAAACCTTTGGCTCACTCCCAAGCATGAAGTCCGGCCCACAACAAGCATCATCACCAGCGCACAAAGGGCATCACACCATGCCCGGGCTTGCCTCCACTCCTCCTGTACTATTACGGGCTAGCCCGTCGTGCGCACATGAGTAGCTTCGACGCCCCCGAGCATGGGGCTCAGTCCTAATTGCGTTGGCTCAACTATACTAAGGGCATCACACCATGCCCGGGTTTGCCTCCACTCCTCCTGTACTATTACGAGCTAGCCCGTCGTGCGCACATGAGTTGCTTCGACGCCCCCAAGCATGGAGCTCTGTCCTAACTATATTCGTGGGAGGGACAGGGGGGGGGGGGGGAAGGGCAACACAACATACAGAGGTTGTTCCAAAAGTCCCTCACGCAATAGCACCTTTCAGCACACTGGTGCCTAACATGTGCCATCTCTAAAGAAACCATTGACTCACTCCCAAGCATGAAGATCAGCCCCACGTAGGCCTCCTATACAGTCATCGGCCGCACATTGTTATCAATTTGGCACACACGATTGCCCACATTTTTTGCTACAATTTTTTTGGCTGCCATCTGGTGACCACCGCGACAACCACCGTGGGGTGGTGGTGCGGCCTGCCACCACCATTAACCCGGCAAATCAATTCCGTTTGCGGGAGGGACACATCGTAGGCATCCTATAAGGTCTTTGGCGCACGCGATTGCCCATATTTTTTTGCTCATGTTGTGGGTCATTTCCGACAACCACCACGGCAGCCACCGTGGGGCGGTGGTGCTTGCTGCCACCACCATTGACCGGGCAAGCCAGTTCAGTCCGAGTCCACTACCATGCTTGCCCAAGCAATGGTAGGCCACGACAGCAGGGAGTGTGCTCGCGCGGCCAAGCCAGGTGCCAGCCAAAAGTGGTCTGACAGCCCCCCCCTAAAGAGTCTTAACTAATTTAGGGGTCTGGCAGGAGGAAACATCACAATGTCTGAGCCATCACCCTAGGCCTAAAAAATCCAATTCAAAGTATTTTGTCACGATTTTTTGTACATAGGATACGAAAAATGTAATCTTCCATGAGAAAAATTATAAAAAATATTTGAGCATCAGAACTATTATTTTTTATTTTTTGAATATTAAAAATTCAATAAATCATAAAAAATTAAATATTTGGAATTTTGACATGAAATTTTGTAAACAATTCAAGAAAAACCGAATCTTCCATTATGAATTTTTTGAGAGCATATTAAGGTCTGGAAGTTCATTGTTTTTTTATTTTTTAGGTTTCTACGCACACTTGTGCGGGCTGTGCGCACAGTTTGTGCCAAGATTGCGCCGGCTGTGCCCAGTGTGCCCGCAAAAAAACCTCAGGTTGCGCGCAGTGTGCGCACAGAGTGCGCGCGGTGCGCACAGTGTGCATGCTGTGTGCGCGCGGTGTGGGGGATGTGCGAATGGTGTGCGCGCAGTGTGCGTGCAATGTGCGCACAGTGTGCGTGCTGTGTGCGGGCTATGCGCGCGCAGTGTGCGCGCAGTGTGCGTGCAGTGTGCGCATAGTGTGCGGGCTGTGCGCGCAGTGTGCGTGCAATGTGCGCGCTGCGTGCGCACAG
>CM043705.1:35000-40000 GCA_023935145.1 Bretschneidera sinensis
CACACCATGCCCGGGTTTGCCTCCACTCCTCCTGTACTATTACGGGCTAGCCCGTCGTGCGCACATGAGTCGCTTCGGCGCCCCCAAGCATGGGGCTCTGTCCTAACCGTGTCCGAGGGAGGGACAAGGGACAAGGGCCTCGCAGCATACAAAGGTTGTTCCAAAAGTCTCTCGCACGACAGCACCAGACAGCACAAGAGTGCCTCACATGTGCCACCGCTAAAGAAACCTTTGGCTCACTCGCAAGCATGAAGTCCGGCCCACAACAAGCATCATCACCAGCGCACAAAGGGCATCACACCATGCCCGGGCTTGCCTCCACTCCTCCTGTACTATTACGGGCTAGCCCGTCGTGCGCACATGAGTAGCTTCGACGCCCCCGAGCATGGGGCTCAGTCCTAATTGCGTTGGCTCAACTATACTAAGGGCATCACACCATGCCCGGGTTTGCCTCCACTCCTCCTGTACTATTACGAGCTAGCCCGTCGTGCGCACATGAGTCGCTTCGGCGCCCCCAAGCATGGGGCTCTGTCCTAACCGTGTCCGAGGGAGGGACAAGGGACAAGGGCCTCGCAGCATACAAAGGTTGTTCCAAAAGTCTCTCGCACGACAGCACCAGACAGCACAAGAGTGCCTCACATGTGCCACCGCTAAAGAAACCTTTGGCTCACTCCCAAGCATGAAGTCCGGCCCACAACAAGCATCATCACCAGCGCACAAAGGGCATCACACCATGCCCGGGCTTGCCTCCACTCCTCCTGTACTATTACGGGCTAGCCCGTCGTGCGCACATGAGTAGCTTCGACGCCCCCGAGCATGGGGCTCAGTCCTAATTGCGTTGGCTCAACTATACTAAGGGCATCACACCATGCCCGGGTTTGCCTCCACTCCTCCTGTACTATTACGAGCTAGCCCGTCGTGCGCACATGAGTTGCTTCGACGCCCCCAAGCATGGAGCTCTGTCCTAACTATATTCGTGGGAGGGACAGGGGGGGGGGGGGGAAGGGCAACACAACATACAGAGGTTGTTCCAAAAGTCCCTCACGCAATAGCACCTTTCAGCACACTGGTGCCTAACATGTGCCATCTCTAAAGAAACCATTGACTCACTCCCAAGCATGAAGATCAGCCCCACGTAGGCCTCCTATACAGTCATCGGCCGCACATTGTTATCAATTTGGCACACACGATTGCCCACATTTTTTGCTACAATTTTTTTGGCTGCCATCTGGTGACCACCGCGATAACCAACGTGGGGTGGTGGTGCGGCCTGCCACCACCATTAACCCGGCAAATCAATTCCGTTTGCGGGAGGGACACATCGTAGGCATCCTATAAGGTCTTTGGCGCACGCGATTGCCCATATTTTTTCGCTCATGTTGTGGGTCATTTCCGACAACCACCACGGCAGCCACCGTGGGGCGGTGGTGCTTGCTGCCACCACCATTGACCGGGCAAGCCAGTTCAGTCCGAGTCCACTACCATGCTTGCCCAAGCAATGGTAGGCCACGACAGCAGGGAGTGTGCTCGCGCGGCCAAGCCAGGTGCCAGCCAAAAGTGGTCTGACAGCCCCCCCCTAAAGAGTCTTAACTAATTTAGGGGTCTGGCAGGAGGAAACATCACAATGTCTGAGCCATCACCCTAGGCCTAAAAAATCCAATTCAAAGTATTTTGTCACGATTTTTTGTACATAGGATACGAAAAATGTAATCTTCCATGAGAAAAATTATAAAAAATATTTGAGCATCAGAACTATTATTTTTTATTTTTTGAATATTAAAAATTCAATAAATCATAAAAAATTAAATATTTGGAATTTTGACATGAAATTTTGTAAACAATTCAAGAAAAACCGAATCTTCCATTATGAATTTTTTGAGAGCATATTAAGGTCTGGAAGTTCATTGTTTTTTTATTTTTTAGGTTTCTACGCACACTTGTGCGGGCTGTGCGCACAGTTTGTGCCAAGATTGCGCCGGCTGTGCCCAGTGTGCCCGCAAAAAAACCTCAGGTTGCGCGCAGTGTGCGCACAGAGTGCGCGCGGTGCGCACAGTGTGCATGCTGTGTGCGCGCGGTGTGGGGGATGTGCGAATGGTGTGCGCGCAGTGTGCGTGCAATGTGCGCACAGTGTGCGTGCTGTGTGCGGGCTATGCGCGCGCAGTGTGCGCGCAGTGTGCGTGCAGTGTGCGCATAGTGTGCGGGCTGTGCGCGCAGTGTGCGTGCAATGTGCGCGCTGCGTGCGCACAGTGTGCTTGCTGTGTGCGGGCTGTGCGCGCAGTGTGCGTGCAGTGTGCGCACAGTGTGCGTGCTGTGTGCGGGCTGTGCGCGCAGTGTGCGTGCAGTGTGCGGGCTGTGCGCGCAGTGTGCGTGCAGTGTGCGCAAAGTGTGCGGGCTGTGCGCGCAGTGTGCGTGCAATGAGCGCGCTGCGTGCGCACAGTGTGCTTGCTGTGTGCGCGCTGTGCGCGCAGTGTGCGTGCTATGTGCGGACTGTGCACGCAGTGTGCGCGCAGTGTGCGTGTAGTGTGCGCACAGTGTGCGTGCTGTGTGCGGGCTGTGCGCACAGTGTGCGTGCAGTGTGCGTGCTGTGTGCGGGCTGTGCGCGCAGTGTGCGTGCAATGTGCGCGCTGCGTGCGCACAGTGTGCTTGCTGTGTGTGGGCTGTGCGCGCAGTGTGCGTGCTATGTGCGGACTGTGCACGCAGTGTGCGTGCAGTGTGCGTGCTGTGTGCGGGCTGTGCGCGCAGTGTGCGCGCAGTGTGCGCGCAGTGTGCGTGCAGTGTGCGCATAGTGTGCGGGCTGTGCGCGCAGTGTGCGTGCAATGTGCGCGCTGCGTGCGCACAGTGTGCTTGCTGTGTGCGAGCTGTGTGGGGGATGTGCGAATGGTGTGCGCGCATTGTGCGTGCAATGTGCGCACAGTGTGCGTGCTGTGTGCGGGCTGTGCGCGCAGTGTGCGCGCAGTGTGCGTGCAGTGCGCGCATAGTGTGCGGGCTGTGCGCGCAGTGTGCGTGCAATGTGCGCGCTGCGTGCGCACAGTGTGCTTGCTGTGTGCGGGCTGTGCGCGCAGTGTGCGTGCAGTGTGCGTGCTATGTGCGGACTGTGCACGCAGTGTGCGCGCAGTGTGCGTGCAGTGTGCGCACAGTGTGCGTGCTGTGTGCGGGCTGTGCACGCAGTGTGCGTGCTGTGGGCGGGCTGTGCGCGCAGTGTGCGCGCAGGGTGCGTGCAGTGTGCGCATAGTGTGCGGGCTGTGCGCGCAGTGTGCGTGCAATGTGCGCGCTGCGTGCGCACAGTGTGCTTGCTGTGTGCGGGCTGTGCGCGCAGTGTTCGTGCTGTGTGCGGGCTGTGCGCGCAGTGTGCGCTCAGTGTGCGTGCAATGTGCGCATAGTGTGCGGGCTGTGCGCGCAGTGTGCGTGCAATGTGCGCGCTGCGTGCGCAGTGTGCTTGCTGTGTGCGGGCTGTGTGGGGGATGTGCGAATGGTGTGCGCGCAGTGTGCGTGCAATGTGCGCACAGTGTGCGTGCTGTGTGCGGGCTGTGCGCGCAGTGTGCGTGCAGTGTGCGCATAGTGTGCGGGCTGTGCGTGCAATGTGCGCGCTGGGTGCGCACAGTGTGCGTGCTGTGTGCGGGCTGTGCGCGGGCTGTGCGCGCAGTGTGCGTGCAGTGTGCGTGCTGTGTGCGGGCTCTGCGCGCAGTGTGCGCGCAGTGTGCGTGCAGTGTGCGCATAGTGTGCTTGCTGTGTGCGGGCTGTGCGCGCAGTGTGCGTGCTATGTGCGGACTTTGCACGCCGTGTGCGCGCAGTGTGCGTGCAGTGTGCGCACAGTGTGCGTGCTGTGTGCGGGCTGTGCGCGCAGTGTGCGTCCAGTGTGCGGGCAGTGTGCGTACTGTGTGCGGGCTGTGCGCGCTGTGTGCGCGCAATGTGCGGGCAATGTGTACGCAGTGTGCGCGCAATGTGCGGGCAATGTGCGCGCAGTGTGCGTGCAATGTGCGCACAGTGTGCTTGCTGTGTGCGGGCTGTCCGCGCAGTGTGTGTGCAGTGTGCGTGCAGTGTGCGTGCTATGTGCGGGATGTGCGCGCAGTGTGCGCGCCGTGTGCGTGCAGTGTGCGCACAGTGTGCGAGCTGTGTGCGGGCTGTCCGCGCAGTGTGCGCGCAATGTGCGGGCAATGTGCGCGCAGTGTGCGTGCAATGTGCGCGCTGTGCGCGGGCTGTGCGCGCAGTGTGCGTGCAGTGTGCGTGCTGTGTGCGGGCTGTGCGCGCAGTGTGCGCGCAGTGTGCGCGCTGTGTGAGGGCTGTGCGTGCAGTGTGCGTGCAATGTGCGTGCTGTGTCTGTGCTGTGAGCACAGTGTGCGTGCAATGTGCGCCCTGTGTGCGCACAATGTGCTTGCTGTGTGCGGGCTGTGCGCGCACAGTGTGCGTGCTGTGTGCGGGCTGTGTGCGTGCTATGTGCGGGCTGTGTGTACAGTGTGCGTGCAGTGTGCGCACAGTGTGCGCGCAGTGTGCGTGCAGTGTGCGCACAGTGTGCGTGCTGTGCGAGAAGTGTGCGGGCAATGTGCGCGCAGTGAGCGTGCAGTGTGCGTGCATTGTGCGTGCTGTGTGCGGGCTGTGCGCGCAGTGTGCGCGCAGTGTGCGCGCTGTGTGAGGGCTGTGCGTGCAGTGTGCGTGCAATGTGCGTGCTGTGTCTGTGCTGTGAGCACAGTGTGCGTGCAATGTGCGCCCTGTGTGCGCACAATGTGCTTGCTGTGTGCGGGCTGTGCGCGCACAGTGTGCGTGCTGTGTGCGGGCTGTGTGCGTGCTATGTGCGGGCTGTGCGTACAGTGTGCGTGCAGTGTGCGCACATTGTGCGTGCTGTGCGAGAAGTGTGCGGGCAATGTGCGCGCAGTGAGCGTGCTGTGTGCGGGCTGTGCGCACTGTGTGAGGGCTGTGCGTGCGGTGTGCGTGCAATGTGCGTGCTGTGTGCGTGCAGTGTGCATAGTGTGCTGGCTGTGCGCGGGCTGTGCGTGCTTTGTGAG
>CM043705.1:50000-52500 GCA_023935145.1 Bretschneidera sinensis
CCGGGCAAGCCAGTTCAGTCCGAGTCCACTACCATGCTTGCCCAAGCAATGGTAGGCCACGACAGCAGGGAGTGTGCTCGCGCGGCCAAGCCAGGTGCCAGCCAAAAGTGGTCTGACAGCCCCCCCCTAAGGAGTCTTAACTAATTTAGGGGTCTGGCAGGAGGAAACATCACAATGTCTGAGCCATCACCCTAGGCCTAAAAAATCCAATTCAAAGTATTTTGTCACGATTGTTTGTACATAGGATACGAAAAATGTAATCTTCCATGAGAAAAATTATAAAAAATATTTGAGCATCAGAACTATTATTTTTTATTTTTTGAATATTAAAAATTCAATAAATCATAAAAAATTAAATATTTGGAATTTTGACATGAAATTTTGTAAACAATTCAAGAAAAACCGAATCTTCCATTATGAATTTTTTGAGAGCATATTAAGGTCTGGAAGTTCATTGTTTTTTTATTTTTTAGGTTTCTACGCACACTTGTGCGGGCTGTGCGCACAGTTTGTGCCAAGATTGCGCCGGCTGTGCCCAGTGTGCCCGCAAAAAAACCTCAGGTTGCGCGCAGTGTGCGCACAGAGTGCGCGCGGTGCGCACAGTGTGCATGCTGTGTGCGCGCGGTGTGGGGGATGTGCGAATGGTGTGCGCGCAGTGTGCGTGCAATGTGCGCACAGTGTGCGTGCTGTGTGCGGGCTGTGCGCGCGCAGTGTGCGCGCAGTGTGCGTGCAGTGTGCGCATAGTGTGCGGGCTGTGCGCGCAGTGTGCGTGCAATGTGCGCGCTGCGTGCGCACAGTGTGCTTGCTGTGTGCGGGCTGTGCGCGCAGTGTGCGTGCAGTGTGCGTGCAGTGTGCGCACAGTGTGCGTGCTGTGTGCGGGCTGTGCGCGCAGTGTGCGTGCAGTGTGCGGGCTGTGCGCGCAGTGTGCGCGCAGTGTGCGTGCAGTGTGCGCATAGTGTGCGGGCTGTGCGCGCAGTGTGCGTGCAATGAGCGCGCTGCGTGCGCACAGTGTGCTTGCTGTGTGCGCGCTGTGCGCGCAGTGTGCGTGCTATGTGCGGACTGTGCACGCAGTGTGCGCGCAGTGTGCGTGTAGTGTGCGCACAGTGTGCGTGCTGTGTGCGGGCTGTGCGCACAGTGTGCGTGCAGTGTGCGTGCTGTGTGCGGGCTGTGCGCGCAGTGTGCGCGCAGTGTGCGTGCAGTGTGCGCATAGTGTGCGGGCTGTGCACGCAGTGTGCGTGCAATGTGCGCGCTGGGTGCGCACAGTGTGCGTGCTGTGTGCGGGCTGTGCGCGCAGTGTGCGTGCAGTGTGCGTGCTGTGTGCGGGCTGTGCGCGCAGTGTGCGCGCAGTGTGCGTGCAGTGTGCGCATAGTGTGCTTGCTGTGTGCGGGCTGTGCGTGCTATGTGCGGACTTTGCACGCCGTGTGCGCGCAGTGTGCGTGCAGTGTGCGCACATGGTGCGTGCTGTGTGCGGGCTGTGCGCGCAGTGTGCGTCCAGTGTGCGGGCAGTGTGCGTACTGTGTGCGGGCTGTGCGCGCTGTGTGCGCGCAATGTGCGGGCAATGTGTACGCAGTGTGCGCGCAATGTGCGGGCAATGTGCGCGCAGTGTGCGTGCAATGTGCGCACAGTGTGCTTGCTGTGTGCGGGCTGTCCGCGCAGTGTGTGGGCAGTGTGCGTGCAGTGTGCGTGCTATGTGCGGGATGTGCGCGCAGTGTGCGCGCCGTGTGCGTGCAGTGTGCGCACAGTGTGCGAGCTGTGTGCGGGCTGTCCGCGCAGTGTGCGCGCAATGTGCGGGCAATGTGCGCGCAGTGTGCGTGCAATGTGCGCGCTGTGCGCGGGCTGTGCGCGCAGTGTGCGTGCAGTGTGCGTGCTGTGTGCGGGCTGTGCGCGCAGTGTGCGCGCAGTGTGCGCGCTGTGTGAGGGCTGTGCGTGCAGTGTGCGTGCAATGTGCGTGCTGTGTCTGTGCTGTGAGCACAGTGTGCGTGCAATGTGCGCCCTGTGTGCGCACAATGTGCTTGCTGTGTGCGGGCTGTGCGCGCACAGTGTGCGTGCTGTGTGCGGGCTGTGTGCGTGCTATGTGCGGGCTGTGCGTACAGTGTGCGTGCAGTGTGCGCACAGTGTGCGCGCAGTGTGCGTGCAGTGTGCGCACAGTGTGCGTGCTGTGCGAGAAGTGTGCGGGCAATGTGCGCGCAGTGAGCGTGCAGTGTGCGTGCAGTGTGCGTGCTGTGTGCGGGCTGTGCGCGCAGTGTGCGCGCAGTGTGCGCGCTGTGTGAGGGCTGTGCGTAGAGTGTGCGTGCAATGTGCGTGCTGTGTCTGTGCTGTGAGCACAGTGTGCGTGCAATGTGCGCCCTGTGTGCGCACAATGTGCTTGCTGTGTGCGGGCTGTGCGCGCACAGTGTGCGTGCTGTGTGCGGGCTGTGTGCGTGCTATGTGCGGGCTGTGCGTACAGTGTGCGTGCAGTGTGCGCACATTGTGCGTGCTGTGCGAGAAGTGTGCGGGCAAT
>CM043705.1:62500-67500 GCA_023935145.1 Bretschneidera sinensis
CCTGTACTATTACGAGCTAGCCCGTCGTGCGCACATGAGTCGCTTCGGCGCCCCCAAGCATGGGGCTCTGTCCTAACCGTGTCCGAGGGAGGGACAAGGGACAAGGGCCTCGCAGCATACAAAGGTTGTTCCAAAAGTCTCTCGCACGACAGCACCAGACAGCACAAGAGTGCCTCACATGTGCCACCGCTAAAGAAACCTTTGGCTCACTCCCAAGCATGAAGTCCGGCCCACAACAAGCATCATCACCAGCGCACAAAGGGCATCACACCATGCCCGGGCTTGCCTCCACTCCTCCTGTACTATTACGGGCTAGCCCGTCGTGCGCACATGAGTAGCTTCGACGCCCCCGAGCATGGGGCTCAGTCCTAATTGCGTTGGCTCAACTATACTAAGGGCATCACACCATGCCCGGGTTTGCCTCCACTCCTCCTGTACTATTACGAGCTAGCCCGTCGTGCGCACATGAGTTGCTTCGACACCCCCAAGCATGGAGCTCTGTCCTAACTATATTCGTGGGAGGGACGGGGGGGGGGGGGGGGAAGGGCAACACAACATACAGAGGTTGTTCCAAAAGTCCCTCACGCAATAGCACCTTTCAGCACACTGGTGCCTAACATGTGCCATCTCTAAAGAAACCATTGACTCACTCCCAAGCATGAAGATCAGCCCCACGTAGGCCTCCTATACAGTCATCGGCCGCACATTGTTATCAATTTGGCACACACGATTGCCCACATTTTTTGCTACAATTTTTTTGGCTGCCATCTGGTGACCACCGCGACAACCACCGTGGGGTGGTGGTGCGGCCTGCCACCACCATTAACCCGGCAAATCAATTCCGTTTGCGGGAGGGACACATCGTAGGCATCCTATAAGGTCTTTGGCGCACGCGATTGCCCATATTTTTTCGCTCATGTTGTGGGTCATTTCCGACAACCACCACGGCAGCCACCGTGGGGCGGTGGTGCTTGCTGCCACCACCATTGACCGGGCAAGCCAGTTCAGTCCGAGTCCACTACCATGCTTGCCCAAGCAATGGTAGGCCACGACAGCAGGGAGTGTGCTCGCGCGGCCAAGCCAGGTGCCAGCCAAAAGTGGTCTGACAGCCCCCCCCTAAAGAGTCTTAACTAATTTAGGGGTCTGGCAGGAGGAAACATCACAATGTCTGAGCCATCACCCTAGGCCTAAAAAATCCAATTCAAAGTATTTTGTCACGATTTTTTGTACATAGGATACGAAAAATGTAATCTTCCATGAGAAAAATTATAAAAAATATTTGAGCATCAGAACTATTATTTTTTATTTTTTGAATATTAAAAATTCAATAAATCATAAAAAATTAAATATTTGGAATTTTGACATGAAATTTTGTAAACAATTCAAGAAAAACCGAATCTTCCATTATGAATTTTTTGAGAGCATATTAAGGTCTGGAAGTTCATTGTTTTTTTATTTTTTAGGTTTCTACGCACACTTGTGCGGGCTGTGCGCACAGTTTGTGCCAAGATTGCGCCGGCTGTGCCCAGTGTGCCCGCAAAAAAACCTCAGGTTGCGCGCAGTGTGCGCACAGAGTGCGCGCGGTGCGCACAGTGTGCATGCTGTGTGCGCGCGGTGTGGGGGATGTGAGAATGGTGTGCGCGCAGTGTGCGTGCAATGTGCGCACAGTGTGCGTGCTGTGTGCGGGCTGTGCGCGCGCAGTGTGCGCGCAGTGTGCGTGCAGTGTGCGCATTGTGTGCGGGCTGTGCGCGCAGTGTGCGTGCAATGTGCGCGCTGCGTGCGCACAGTGTGCTTGCTGTGTGCGGGCTGTGCGCGCAGTGTGCGTGCAGTGTGCGTGCAGTGTGCGCACAGTGTGCGTGCTGTGTGCGGGCTGTACGCGCAGTGTGCGGGCTGTGCGCGCAGTGTGCGCGCAGTGTGCGTGCAGTGTGCGCATAGTGTGCGGGCTGTGCGCGCAGTGTGCGTGCAATGAGCGCGCTGCGTGCGCACAGTGTGCTTGCTGTGTGCGCGCTGTGCGCGCAGTGTGCGTGCTATGTGCGGACTGTGCACGCAGTGTGCGCGCAGTGTGCGTGTAGTGTGCGCACAGTGTGCGTGCTGTGTGCGGGCTGTGCGCACAGTGTGCGTGCAGTGTGCGTGCTGTGTGCGGGCTGTGCGCGCAGTGTGCGTGCAGTGTGCGCATAGTGTGCGGGCTGTGCGCGCAGTGTGCGTGCAATGTGCGCGCTGCGTGCGCACAGTGTGCTTGCTGTGTGCGGGCTGTGCGCACAGTGTGCGTGCTGTGTGCGGGCTGTGCGCGCAGTGTGCGTGCAGTGTGCGGGCTGTGCGCGCAGTGTGCGCGCAGTGTGCGCGCAGTGTGCGTGCAGTGTGCGCATAGTGTGCGGGCTGTGCGCGCAGTGTGCGTGCAATGAGCGCGCTGCGTGCGCACAGTGTGCGTGCAGTGTGCGTGCTGTGTGCGGGCTGTGCGCGCAGTGTGCGCGCAGTGTGCGTGCAGTGTGCGCATAGTGTGCGGGCTGTGCGCGCAGTGTGCGTGCAATGTGCGCGCTGCGTGCGCACAGTGTGCTTGCTGTGTGCGAGCTGTGTGGGGGATGTGCGAATGGTGTGCGCGCATTGTGCGTACAATGTGCGCACAGTGTGCGTGCTGTGTGCGGGCTGTGCGCGCAGTGTGCGCGCAGTGTGCGTGCAGTGCGCGCATAGTGTGCGGGCTGTGCGCGCAGTGTGCGTGCAATGTGCGCGCTGCGTGCGCACAGTGTGCTTGCTGTGTGCGGGCTGTGCGCGCAGGGTGCGTGCAGTGTGCGCACAGTGTGCGTGCTGTGTGCGGGCTGTGCGCGCAGTGTGCGTGCAGTGTGCGTGCTGTGGGCGGGCTGTGCGCGCAGTGTGCGCGCAGGGTGCGTGCAGTGTGCGCATAGTGTGCGGGCTGTGCGCGCAGTGTGCGTGCAATGTGCGCGCTGCGTGCGCACAGTGTGCTTGCTGTGTGCGGGCTGTGCGCGCAGTGTTCGTGCTGTGTGCGGGCTGTGCGCGCAGTGTGCGCTCAGTGTGCGTGCAATGTGCGCATAGTGTGCGGGCTGTGCGCGCAGTGTGCGTGCAATGTGCGCGCTGCGTGCGCACAGTGTGCTTGCTGTGTGCGGGCTGTGTGGGGGATGTGCGAATGGTGTGCGCGCAGTGTGCGTGCAATGTGCGCACAGTGTGCGTGCTGTGTGCGGGCTGTGCGCGCAGTGTGCGTGCAGTGTGCGCATAGTGTGCGGGCTGTGCGCGCAGTGTGCGTGCAATGTGCGCGCTGGGTGCGCACAGTGTGCGTGCTGTGTGCGGGCTGTGCGCGCAGTGTGCGCGCAGTGTGCGTGCAGTGTGCGCATAGTGTGCTTGCTGTGTGCGGGCTGTGCGCGCAGTGTGCGTGCTATGTGCGGACTTTGCACGCCGTGTGCGCGCAGTGTGCGTGCAGTGTGCGCACAGTGTGCGTGCTGTGTGCGGGCTGTGCGCGCAGTGTGCGTCCAGTGTGCGGGCAGTGTGCGTACTGTGTGCGGGCTGTGCGCGCTGTGTGCGCGCAATGTGCGGGCAATGTGTACGCAGTGTGCGCGCAATGTGCGGGCAATGTGCGTGCAGTGTGCGTGCAATGTGCGCACAGTGTGCTTGCTGTGTGCGGGCTGTCCGCGCAGTGTGTGTGCAGTGTGCGTGCAGTGTGCGTGCTATGTGCGGGATGTGCGCGCAGTGTGCGCGCCGTGTGCGTGCAGTGTGCGCACAGTGTGCGAGCTGTGTGCGGGCTGTCCGCGCAGTGTGCGCGCAATGTGCGGGCAATGTGCGCGCAGTGTGCGTGCAATGTGCGCGCTGTGCGCGGGCTGTGCGCGCAGTGTGCGTGCAGTGTGCGTGCTGTGTGCGGGCTGTGCGGGCAGTGTGCGCGCAGTGTGCGCGCTGTGTGAGGGCTGTGCGTGCAGTGTGCGTGCAATGTGCGCCCTGTGTGCGCACAATGTGCTTGCTGTGTGCGGGCTGTGCGCGCACAGTGTGCGTGCTGTGTGCGGGCTGTGTGCGTGCTATGTGCGGGCTGTGCGTACAGTGTGCGTGCAGTGTGCGCACAGTGTGCGTGCTGTGCGAGAAGTGTGCGGGCAATGTGCGCGCAGTGAGCGTGCAGTGTGCGTGCAGTGTGCGTGCTGTGTGCGGGCTGTGCGCGCAGTGTGCGCGCAGTGTGCGCGCTGTGTGAGGGCTGTGCGTGCAGTGTGCGTGCAATGTGCGTGCTGTGTCTGGGCTGTGAGCACAGTGTGCGTGCAATGTGCGCCCTGTGTGCGCACAATGTGCTTGCTGTGTGCGGGCTGTGCGCGCACAGTGTGCGTGCTGTGTGCGGGCTGTGTGCGTGCTATGTGCGGGCTGTGCGTACAGTGTGCGTGCAGTGTGCGCACATTGTGCGTGCTGTGCGAGAAGTGTGCGGGCAATGTGCGCGCAGTGAGCGTGCTGTGTGCGGGCTGTGCGCACTGTGTGAGGGCTGTGCGTGCGGTGTGCGTGCAATGTGCGTGCTGTGTGCGTGCAGTGTGCATAGTGTGCTGGCTGTGCGCGGGCTGTGCGTGCTTTGTGAGTGATGTGTGCGGGCTGTGCGTGCAGTGTGCGCATTGTGCCCCCCAAAAGCCTCCGTGTGTGTGGCAGCGTGGCAGATGAGTCATTTTTGCGGATTAAACTGTGTTGATTCGGGAAGAACTAGGAGATGAGGCACATATGGTTGGAAAGATCCGGATGTCTATTTTGTGTAGAATTTTACGGCTCGTAAATATGATTTTTGTGGGGAAAGTTATGGCAGTTTAAGTAGACAAAGGTGCGGCTGTGCGTGGTTTCAGCGTGGCAGATGAGTCATATTTGCGGATTAAACTGTGTTGATTCGGGAAGAACCAGGAGATGAGGCACATATGGTTGGAAAGATCCGGATGTCTATTTTGTGTAGAATTTTACGGCTCGTAAATATGATTTTTGTGGGGAAAGTTATGGCAGTTGAAGTAGACAAAGGTCCGGCTGTGCGTGGTTTCAGCGTG
>CM043705.1:87500-90000 GCA_023935145.1 Bretschneidera sinensis
GTCCTAACCGTGTCCGAGGGAGGGACAAGGGACAAGGGCCTCGCAGCATACAAAGGTTGTTCTAAAAGTCTCTCGCACGATAGTACCAGACAGCACAATGGTGCCTCACATGTGCCACCGCTAAAGAAACCTTTGGCTCACTCCCAGGCATGAAGTCCGGCCCCACAACCAGCATCATCACAAGCGCACAAAGGGCATCACACCATGCCCGGGCTTGCCTCCACTCCTCCTGTACTATTACGGGCTAGCCCGTCGTGCGCACATGAGTAGCTTCGACGCCCCCAAGCATGGGGCTCTGTCCTAATTGCATTGGCTCAACTATACTAAGGGCATCACACCATGCCCGGGTTTGCCTCCACTCCTCCTGTACTATTACGGGCTAGCCCGTCGTGCGCACATGAGTCGCTTCGGCGCCCCCAAGCATGGGGCTCTGTCCTAACCGTGTCCGAGGGAGGGACAAGGGACAAGGGCCTCGCAGCATACAAAGGTTGTTCCAAAAGTCTCTCGCACGACAGCACCAGACAGCACAAGAGTGCCTCACATGTGCCACCGCTAAAGAAACCTTTAGCTCACTCCCAAGCATGAAGTCCGGCCCACAACAAGCATCATCACCAGCGCACAAAGGGCATCACACCATGCCCGGGCTTGCCTCCACTCCTCCTGTACTATTACGGGCTAGCCCGTCGTGCGCACATGAGTAGCTTCGACGCCCCCGAGCATGGGGCTCAGTCCTAATTGCGTTGGCTCAACTATACTAAGGGCATCACACCATGCTCGGGTTTGCCTCCACTCCTCCTATACTATTACGGGCTAGCCCGTCGTGCGCACATGAGTCGCTTCGGCGCCCCCAAGCATGGGGCTCTGTCCTAACCGTGTCCGAGGGAGGGACAAGGGACAAGGGCCTCGCAGCATACAAAGGTTGTTCCAAAAGTCTCTCGCACGACAACACCAGACAGCACAAGAGTGCCTCACATGTGCCACCGCTAAAGAAACCTTTAGCTCACTCCCAAGCATGAAGTCCGGCCCACAACAAGCATCATCACCAGCGCACAAAGGGCATCACACCATGCCCGGGCTTGCCTCCACTCCTCCTGTACTATTACGGGCTAGCCCGTCGTGCGCACATGAGTAGCTTCGACGCCCCCGAGCATGGGGCTCAGTCCTAATTGCGTTGGCTCAACTATACTAAGGGCATCACACCATGCCCGGGTTTGCCTCCACTCCTCCTGTACTATTACGGGCTAGCCCGTCGTGCGCACATGAGTCGCTTCGGCGCCCCCAAGCATGGGGCTCTGTCCTAACCGTGTCCGAGGGAGGGACAAGGGACAAGGGCCTCGCAGCATACAAAGGTTGTTCCAAAAGTCTCTCGCACGACAACACCAGACAGCACAAGAGTGCCTCACATGTGCCACCGCTAAAGAAACCTTTAGCTCACTCCCAAGCATGAAGTCCGGCCCACAACAAGCATCATCACCAGCGCACAAAGGGCATCACACCATGCCCGGGCTTGCCTCCACTCCTCCTGTACTATTACGGGCTAGCCCGTCGTGCGCACATGAGTAGCTTCGACGCCCCCGAGCATGGGGCTCAGTCCTAATTGCGTTGGCTCAACTATACTAAGGGCATCACACCATGCCCGGGTTTGCCTCCACTCCTCCTGTACTATTACGAGCTAGCCCGTCGTGCGCACATGAGTTGCTTCGACGCCCCCAAGCATGGAGCTCTGTCCTAACTATATTCGTGGGAGGGACGGGGGGGGGGGGGGGGGGAGGGGCAACACAACACACAGAGGTTGTTCCAAAAGTCCCTCACGCAATAGCACCTTTCAGCACACTGGTGCCTAACATGTGCCATCTCTAAAGAAACCATTGACTCACTCCCAAGCATGAAGATCAGCCCCACGTAGGCCTCCTATACAGTCATCGGCCGCACATTGTTATCTATTTGGCACACACGATTGCCCACATTTTTTGCTACAATTTTTTTGGCTGCCATCTGGTGACCACCGCGACAACCACCGTGGGGTGGTGGTGCGGCCTGCCACCACCATTAACCCGGCAAATCAATTCCGTTTGCGGGAGGGGACACATCGTAGGCATCCTATAAGGTCTTTGGCGCACGCGATTGCCCACATTTTTTCGCTCATGTTGTGGGTCATTTTCGACAACCACCACGGCAGCCACCGTGGGGCGGTGGTGCTTGCTGCCACCACCATTGACCGAGCAAGCCAGTTCAGTCCGAGTCCACTACCATGCTTGCCCAAGCAATGGTAGGCCACGACAGCAGGGAGTGTGCTCGCGCGGCCAAGCCAGGTGCCAGCCAAAAGTGGTCTGACAGCCCCCCCCTAAAGAGTCTTAACTAATTTAGGGGTCTGGCAGGAGGAAACATCACAATGTCTGAGCCATCACCCTAGGCCTAAAAAATCCAATTCAAAGTATTTTGTCACGATTTTTTGTACATAGGATACGAAAAATGTAATCTTCCATGAGAAAAATTATAA
>CM043705.1:100000-105000 GCA_023935145.1 Bretschneidera sinensis
AGGTTTGCCTCCACTCCTCCTGTACTATTACGGGCTAGCCCGTCGTGCGCACATGAGTCGCTTCGGCGCCCCTAAGCATGGGGCTCTGTCCTAACCGTGTCCGAGGGAGGGACAAGGGACAAGGGCCTCGCAGCATACAAAGGTTGTTCCAAAAGTCTCTCGCACGACAGCACCAGACAGCACAAGAGTGCCTCACATGTGCCACCACTAAAGAAACCTTTAGCTCACTCCCAAGCATGAAGTCCGGCCCACAACAAGCATCATCACCAGCGCACAAAGGGCATCACACCATGCCCGGGCTTGCCTCCACTCCTCCTGTACTATTACGGGCTAGCCCGTCGTGCGCACATGAGTAGCTTCGACGCCCCCGAGCATGGGGCTCAGTCCTAATTGCGTTGGCTCAACTATACTAAGGGCATCACACCATGCTCGGGTTTGCCTCCACTCCTCCTGTACTATTACGGGCTAGCCCGTCGTGCGCACATGAGTCGCTTCGGCGCCCCCAAGCATGGGGCTCTGTCCTAACCGTGTCCGAGGGAGGGACAAGGGACAAGGGCCTCGCAGCATACAAAGGTTGTTCCAAAAGTCTCTCGCACGACAACACCAGACAGCACAAGAGTGCCTCAAATGTGCCACCGCTAAAGAAACCTTTAGCTCACTCCCAAGCATGAAGTCCGGCCCACAACAAGCATCATCACCAGCGCACAAAGGGCATCACACCATGCCCGGGCTTGCCTCCACTCCTCCTGTACTATTACGGGCTAGCCCGTCGTGCGCACATGAGTAGCTTCGACGCCCCCGAGCATGGGGCTCAGTCCTAATTGCGTTGGCTCAACTATACTAAGGGCATCACACCATGCCCGGGTTTGCCTCCACTCCTCCTGTACTATTACGGGCTAGCCCGTCGTGCGCACATGAGTCGCTTCGGCGCCCCCAAGCATGGGGCTCTGTCCTAATCGTGTCCGAGGGAGGGACAAGGGACAAGGGCCTCGCAGCATACAAAGGTTGTTCCAAAAGTCTCTCGCACGACAACACCAGACAGCACAAGAGTGCCTCACATGTGCCACCGCTAAAGAAACCTTTAGCTCACTCCCAAGCATGAAGTCCGGCCCACAACAAGCATCATCACCAGCGCACAAAGGGCATCACACCATGCCCGGGCTTGCCTCCACTCCTCCTGTACTATTACGGGCTAGCCCGTCGTGCGCACATGAGTAGCTTCGATGCCCCCAAGCATGGGGCTCTGTCCTAATTGCATTGGCTCAACTATACTAAGGGCATCACACCATGCCCAGGTTTGCCTCCACTCCTCCTGTACTATTACGGGCTAGCCCGTCGTGCGCACATGAGTCGCTTCGGCGCCCCCAAGCATGGGGCTCTGTCCTAACCGTGTCCGAGGGAGGGACAAGGGACAAGGGCCTCGCAGCATACAAAGGTTGTTCCAAAAGTCTCTCGCACGACAGCACCAGACAGCACAAGAGTGCCTCACATGTGCCACCACTAAAGAAACCTTTAGCTCACTCCCAAGCATGAAGTCCGGCCCACAACAAGCATCATCACCAGCGCACAAAGGGCATCACACCATGCCCGGGCTTGCCTCCACTCCTCCTGTACTATTACGGGCTAGCCCGTCGTGCGCACATGAGTAGCTTCGACGCCCCCGAGCATGGGGCTCAGTCCTAATTGCGTTGGCTCAACTATACTAAGGGCATCACACCATGCTCGGGTTTGCCTCCACTCCTCCTGTACTATTACGGGCTAGCCCGTCGTGCGCACATGAGTCGCTTCGGTGCCCCCAAGCATGGGGCTCTGTCCTAACCGTGTCCGAGGGAGGGACAAGGGACAAGGGCCTCGCAGCATACAAAGGTTGTTCCAAAAGTCTCTCGCACGACAACACCAGACAGCACAAGAGTGCCTCAAATGTGCCACCGCTAAAGAAACCTTTAGCTCACTCCCAAGCATGAAGTCCGGCCCACAACAAGCATCATCACCAGCACACAAAGGGCATCACACCATGCCCGGGCTTGCCTCTACTCCTCCTGTACTATTACGGGCTAGCCCGTCGTGCGCACATGAGTAGCTTCGACGCCCCCGAGCATGGGGCTCAGTCCTAATTGCGTTGGCTCAACTATACTAAGGGCATCACACCATGCCCGGGTTTGCCTCCACTCCTCCTGTACTATTACGGGCTAGCCCGTCGTGCGCACATGAGTCGCTTCGGCGCCCCCAAGCATGGGGCTCTGTCCTAACCGTGTCCGAGGGAGGGACAAGGGACAAGGGCCTCGCAGCATACAAAGGTTGTTCCAAAAGTCTCTCGCATGACAACACCAGACAGCACAAGAGTGCCTCACATGTGCCACCGCTAAAGAAACCTTTAGCTCACTCCCAAGCATGAAGTCCGGCCCACAACAAGCATCATCACCAGCGCAGAAAGGGCATCACACCATGCCCGGGCTTGCCTCCACTCCTCCTGTACTATTACGGGCTAGCCCGTCGTGCGCACATGAGTAGCTTCGACGCCCCCGAGCATGGGGCTCAGTCTTAATTGCGTTGGCTCAACTATACTAAGGGCATCACACCATGCCCGGGTTTGCCTCCACTCCTCCTGTACTATTACGAGCTAGCCCGTCGTGCGCACATGAGTTGCTTCGACGCCCCCAAGCATGGAGCTCTGTCCTAACTATATTCGTGGGAGGGACGGGGGGGGGGAGGGGCAACACAACACACAGAGGTTGTTCCAAAAGTCCCTCACGCAATAGCACCTTTCAGCACACTGGTGCCTAACATGTGCCATCTCTAAAGAAACCATTGACTCACTCCCAAGCATGAAGATCAGCCCCACGTAGGCCTCCTATACAGTCATCGGCCGCACATTGTTATCTATTTGGCACACACGATTGCCCACATTTTTTGCTACAATTTTTTTGGCTGCCATCTGGTGACCACCGCGACAACCACCGTGGGGTGGTGGTGCGGCCTGCCACCACCATTAACCCGGCAAATCAATTCCGTTTGCGGGAGGGACACATCGTAGGCATCCTATAAGGTCTTTGGCGCACGTGATTGCCCACATTTTTTCGCTCATGTTGTGGGTCATTTCTGACAACCACCACGGCAGCCACCGTGGGGCGGTGGTGCTTGCTGCCACCACCATTGACCGGGCAAGCCAGTTCAGTCCGAGTCCACTACCATGCTTGCCCAAGCAATGGTAGGCCACGACAGCAGGGAGTGTGCTCGCGCGGCCAAGCCAGGTGCCAGCCAAAAGTGGTCTGACAGCCCCCCCCTAAAGAGTCTTAACTAATTTAGGGGTCTGGCAGGAGGAAACATCACAATGTCTGAGCCATCACCCTAGGCCTAAAAAATCCAATTCAAAGTATTTTGTCACGATTTTTTGTACATAGGATACGAAAAATGTAATCTTCCATGAGAAAAATTATAAAAAAAATTTGAGCATCAGAACTATTATTTTTTATTTTTTGAATATTAAAAATTCAATAAATCATAAAAAATTAAATATTTGGAATTTTGACATGAAATTTTGTAAACAATTCAAGAAAAACCGAATCTTCCATTATGAATTTTTTGAGAGCATATTAAGGTCTGGAAGTTCATTGTTTTTTAATTTTTTAGGTTTCTACGCACACTTGTGCGGGCTGTGCGCACAGTTTGTGCCAAGATTGCGCAGGCTGTGCCCAGTGTGCCCGCAAAAAAACCTCAGGTTGCGCGCAGTGTGCGCACAGAGTGCGCGCGGTGCGCACAGTGTGCATGCTGTGTGCGCGCGGTGTGGGGGATGTGCGAATGGTGTGCGCGCAGTGCGCGTGCAATGTGCGCGCAGTGTGCGTGCTGTGTGCGCACAGTGTGCGTGCTGTGTGCGGGCTGTGCGCGCAGTGTGCGTGCAATGTGGGCGCTGCGTGCGCACAGTGTGCTTGCTGTGTGCGGGCTGTGCGCGCAGTGTGCGTGCAGTGTGCGGGCAGTGTGCGTGCTGTGTGCGGGCTGTGCGCGCAGTGTGCACGCAATGTGCGGGCAGTGTGCACGCAGTGTGCGCGCAATGTGCGGGCAATGTGCGTGCAATGTGCGCACAGTGTGCTTGCTGTGTGCGGGCTGTCCGCGCAGTGTGTGTGCAGTGTGCGTGCAGTGTGCGTGCTATGTGCGGGATGTGCGCGCAGTGTGCGCACAGTCTGCGTGCTGTGTGCGGGCTGTCCGCGCAGTGTGCGCGCAATGTGCGGGGAATGTGCGCGCAGTGTGCGTGCTGTGTGCGGTCTGTGCGCGCAGTGTGCGCGCAGTGTGCGTGCAGTGTGCGCATAGTGTGCGGGCTGTGCGTGCAGTGTGCGCCCTGCGTGCGTGCAATGTGGGCGCAGTGTGCGTGCAATGTGCGCACAGTGTGCTTGCTGTGTGCGGGCTGTCCGCGCAGTGTGTGTGCAGTGTGCGTGCAGTGTGCGTGCTATGTGCGGACTGTGCACGCAGTGTGCGCGCAGTGTGCGTGCAGTGTGCGCACAGTGTGCGTGCTGTGTGCGGGCTGTGCGCGCAGTGTGCGTGCAGTGTGCGGGATGTGTGCGTGCTGTGTGCGGGCTGTGCGCGCAGTGTGCGAGCCATGTGCGGGCAATGTGCGCGCAGTGTGCGCGCAATGTGCGCACAGTGTGCTTGCTGTGTGCGGGCTGTGCGCGCAGTGTGCGTGCTCTGTACGGACTGTGCGTGAAGTGTGCGCACAGTGTGCGTGCTGTGTGCGGGATGTGCGCGCAGTGTGCGTGCAGTGTGCGCACAGTGTGCGTGCAATGTGCGCCCGGTGTGCGCACAATGTGCGGGCAATGTGCGGGCAATGTGCGCGCAGTGTGCGGGCTGTGCGCACTGTGTGAGGGCTGTGCGTGCGGTGTGCGTGCAATGTGCGTGCTGTGTGCGTGCAGTGTGCATAGTGTTCTGGCTTTGCGCGGGCTGTGCGTGCTTTGTGGGTGCTGTGTGCGGGCAGTGTGCGCACAGTGTGCGTGCTGTGTGCGAGCTGTGCG
>CM043705.1:115000-117500 GCA_023935145.1 Bretschneidera sinensis
CTTTCAGCACACTGGTGCCTAACATGTGCCATCTCTAAAGAAACCATTGACTCACTCCCAAGCATGAAGATCAGCCCCACGTAGGCCTCCTATACAGTCATCGGCCGCACATTGTTATCTATTTGGCACACACGATTGCCCACATTTTTTGCTACAATTTTTTTGGCTGCCATCTGGTGACCACCGCGACAACCACCGTGGGGTGGTGGTGCGGCCTGCCACCACCATTAACCCGGCAAATCAATTCCGTTTGCGGGAGGGACACATCGTAGGCATCCTATAAGGTCTTTGGCGCACGCGATTGCCCACATTTTTTCGCTCATGTTGTGGGTCATTTCCGACAACCACCACGGCAGCCACCGTGGGGCGGTGGTGCTTGCTGCCACCACCATTGACCGGGCAAGCCAGTTCAGTCCGAGTCCACTACCATGCTTGCCCAAGCAATGGTAGGCCACGACAGCAGGGAGTGTGCTCGAGCGGCCAAGCCAGGTGCCAGCCAAAAGTGGTCTGACAGCCCCCCCCTAAAGAGTCTTAACTAATTTATGGGTCTGGCAGGAGGAAACATCACAATGTCTGAGCCATCACCCTAGGCCTAAAAAATCCAATTCAAAGTATTTTGTCACGATTTTTTGTACATAGGATACGAAAAATGTAATCTTCCATGAGAAAAATTATAAAAAAAATTTGAGCATCAGAACTATTATTTTTTATTTTTTGAATATTAAAAATTCAATAAATCATAAAAAATTAAATATTTGGAATTTTGACATGAAATTTTGTAAACAATTCAAGAAAAACCGAATCTTCCATTATGAATTTTTTGAGAGCATATTAAGGTCTGGAAGTTCATTGTTTTTTAATTTTTTAGGTTTCTACGCACACTTGTGCGGGCTGTGCGCACAGTTTGTGCCAAGATTGCGCAGGCTGTGCCCAGTGTGCCCGCAAAAAAACCTCAGGTTGCGCGCAGTGTGCGCACAGTGTGCATGCTGTGTGCGCGCGGTGTGGGGGATGTGCGAATGGTGTGCGCGCAGTGTGCGTGCTGTGTGCGCACAGTGTGCGTGCTGTGTGCGCACAGTGTGCGTGCTGTGTGCGCACAGTGTGCGTGCTGTGTGCGGGCTGTGCGCGCAGTGTGCGTGCAATGTGCGCGCTGCGTGCTCACAGTGTGCTTGCTGTGTGCGGGCTGTGCGCGCAGTGTGCGTGCAGTGTGCCGGCAGTGTGCGTGCTGTGCGCGCAGTGTGCGCGCAATGTGCGGGCAGTGTGCACGCAGTGTGCGCGCAATGTGCGGGCAATGTGCGTGCAATGTGCGCACAGTGTGCTTGCTGTGTGCGGGCTGTCCGCGCAGTGTGTGTGCAGTGTGCGTGCAGTGTGCGTGCTATGTGCGGGATGTGCGCGCAGTGTGCGCGCAGTGTGCGCGCAGTGTGCGCGCAGTGTGCGCGCAGTGTGCGCGCAGTGTGCGCACAGTCTGCGTGCTGTGTGCGGGCTGTCCGCGCAGTGTGCGCGCAATGTGCGGGGAATGTGCGCGCAGTGTGCGTGCTGTGTGCGGGCTGTGCGCGCAGTGTGCGCGCAGTGTGCGTGCAGTGTGCGCATAGTGTGCGGGCTGTGCGTGCAGTGTGCGCGCTGCGTGCGTGCAATGTGCGCGCAGTGTGCGTGCAATGTGCGCACAGTGTGCTTGCTGTGTGCGGGCTGTCCGCGCAGTGTGTGTGCAGTGTGCGTGCAGTGTGCGTGCTATCTGCGGACTGTGCACGCAGTGTGCGCGCAGTGTGCGTGCAGTGTGCGCACAGTGTGCGTGCTGTGTGCGGGCTGTGCGCGCAGTGTGCGTGCAGTGTGCGGGCAGTGTGCGTGCTGTGTGCGGGCAGTGTGCGTGCAGTGTGCGCGCCATGTGCGGGCAATGTGCGCGCAGTGTGCGCGCAATGTGCGCACAGTGTGCTTGCTGTGTGCGGGCTGTGCGCGCAGTGTGCGTGCTCTGTACGGACTGTGCGTGAAGTGTGCGCACAGTGTGCGTGCTGTGTGCGGGATGTGCGCGCAGTGTGCGTGCAGTGTGCGTGCAGTGTGCGCGCAGTGTGCGTGCAGTGTGCGCACAGTGTGCGTGCAATGTGCGCCCGGTGTGCGCACAATGTGCGGGCAATGTGCGCGCAGTGTGCGTGCTGTGTGCGGGCTGTGCGCACTGTGTGAGGGCTGTGCGTGCGGTGTGCGTGCAATGTGCGTGCTGTGTGCGTGCAGTGTGCATAGTGTTCTGGCTTTGCGCGGGCTGTGCGTGCTTTGTGGGTGCTGTGTGCGGGCAGTGTGCGCACAGTGTGCGTGCTGTGTGCGAGCTGTGCGAGAAGTGTGCGTACAATGTGCGGGCAATGTGCGCGCAGTGTGCGTGCTGTGTGCGGGCTGTGCGCACTGTGTGAGGGCTGTGCGTGCGGTGTGCGTGCAATGTGCGTGCTGTGTGCGTGCAGTGTGCATAGTGTTCTGGCTGTGCGCGGGCTGTGCGTGCTTTGTGGGTGCTGTGTGCGGG
>CM043705.1:127500-132500 GCA_023935145.1 Bretschneidera sinensis
TCGATGCCCCCAAGCATGGGGCTCTGTCCTAATTGCATTGGCTCAACTATACTAAGGGCATCACACCATGCCCAGGTTTGCCTCCACTCCTCCTGTACTATTACGGGCTAGCCCGTCGTGCGCACATGAGTCGCTTCGGCGCCCCCAAGCATGGGGCTCTGTCCTAACCGTGTCCGAGGGAGGGACAAGGGACAAGGGCCTCGCAGCATACAAAGGTTGTTCCAAAAGTCTCTCGCACGACAGCACCAGACAGCACAAGAGTGCCTCACATGTGCCACCACTAAAGAAACCTTTAGCTCACTCCCAAGCATGAAGTCCGGCCCACAACAAGCATCATCACCAGCGCACAAAGGGCATCACACCATGCCCGGGCTTGCCTCCACTCCTCCTGTACTATTACGGGCTAGCCCGTCGTGCGCACATGAGTAGCTTCGACGCCCCCGAGCATGGGGCTCAGTCCTAATTGCGTTGGCTCAACTATACTAAGGGCATCACACCATGCTCGGGTTTGCCTCCACTCCTCCTGTACTATTACGGGCTAGCCCGTCGTGCGCACATGAGTCGCTTCGGTGCCCCCAAGCATGGGGCTCTGTCCTAACCGTGTCCGAGGGAGGGACAAGGGACAAGGGCCTCGCAGCATACAAAGGTTGTTCCAAAAGTCTCTCGCACGACAACACCAGACAGCACAAGAGTGCCTCAAATGTGCCACCGCTAAAGAAACCTTTAGCTCACTCCCAAGCATGAAGTCCGACCCACAACAAGCATCATCACCAGCACACAAAGGGCATCACACCATGCCCGGGCTTGCCTCCACTCCTCCTGTACTATTACGGGCTAGCCCGTCGTGCGCACATGAGTAGCTTCGACGCCCCCGAGCATGGGGCTCAGTCCTAATTGCGTTGGCTCAACTATACTAAGGGCATCACACCATGCCCGGGTTTGCCTCCACTCCTCCTGTACTATTACGGGCTAGCCCGTCGTGCGCACATGAGTCGCTTCGGCGCCCCCAAGCATGGGGCTCTGTCCTAACCGTGTCCGAGGGAGGGACAAGGGACAAGGGCCTCGCAGCATACAAAGGTTGTTCCAAAAGTCTCTCGCACGACAACACCAGACAGCACAAGAGTGCCTCACATGTGCCACCGCTAAAGAAACCTTTAGCTCACTCCCAAGCATGAAGTCCGGCCCACAACAAGCATCATCACCAGCGCACAAAGGGCATCACACCATGCCCGGGCTTGCCTCCACTCCTCCTGTACTATTACGGGCTAGCCCGTCGTGCGCACATGAGTAGCTTCGACGCCCCCGAGCATGGGGCTCAGTCTTAATTGCGTTGGCTCAACTATACTAAGGGCATCACACCATGCCCGGGTTTGCCTCCACTCCTCCTGTACTATTACGAGCTAGCCCGTCGTGCGCACATGAGTTGCTTCGACGCCCCCAAGCATGGAGCTCTGTCCTAACTATATTCGTGGGAGGGACGGGGGGGGGGAGGGGCAACACAACACACAGAGGTTGTTCCAAAAGTCCCTCACGCAATAGCACCTTTCAGCACACTGGTGCCTAACATGTGCCATCTCTAAAGAAACCATTGACTCACTCCCAAGCATGAAGATCAGCCCCACGTAGGCCTCCTATACAGTCATCGGCCGCACATTGTTATCTATTTGGCACACACGATTGCCCACATTTTTTGCTACAATTTTTTTGGCTGCCATCTGGTGACCACCGCGACAACCACCGTGGGGTGGTGGTGCGGCCTGCCACCACCATTAACCCGGCAAATCAATTCCGTTTGCGGGAGGGACACATCGTAGGCATCCTATAAGGTCTTTGGCGCACGTGATTGCCCACATTTTTTCGCTCATGTTGTGGGTCATTTCTGACAACCACCACGGCAGCCACCGTGGGGCGGTGGTGCTTGCTGCCACCACCATTGACCGGGCAAGCCAGTTCAGTCCGAGTCCACTACCATGCTTGCCCAAGCAATGGTAGGCCACGACAGCAGGGAGTGTGCTCGCGCGGCCAAGCCAGGTGCCAGCCAAAAGTGGTCTGACAGCCCCCCCCTAAAGAGTCTTAACTAATTTAGGGGTCTGGCAGGAGGAAACATCACAATGTCTGAGCCATCACCCTAGGCCTAAAAAATCCAATTCAAAGTATTTTGTCACGATTTTTTGTACATAGGATACGAAAAATGTAATCTTCCATGAGAAAAATTATAAAAAAAATTTGAGCATCAGAACTATTATTTTTTATTTTTTGAATATTAAAAATTCAATAAATCATAAAAAATTAAATATTTGGAATTTTGACATGAAATTTTGTAAACAATTCAAGAAAAACCGAATCTTCCATTATGAATTTTTTGAGAGCATATTAAGGTCTGGAAGTTCATTGTTTTTTAATTTTTTAGGTTTCTACGCACACTTGTGCGGGCTGTGCGCACAGTTTGTGCCAAGATTGCGCAGGCTGTGCCCAGTGTGCCCGCAAAAAAACCTCAGGTTGCGCGCAGTGTGCGCACAGAGTGCGCGCGGTGCGCACAGTGTGCATGCTGTGTGCGCGCGGTGTGGGGGATGTGCGAATGGTGTGCGCGCAGTGCGCGTGCAATGTGCGCGCAGTGTGCGTGCTGTGTGCGCACAGTGTGCGTGCTGTGTGCGGGCTGTGCGCGCAGTGTGCGTGCAATGTGGGCGCTGCGTGCGCACAGTGTGCTTGCTGTGTGCAGGCTGTGCGCGCAGTGTGCGTGCAGTGTGCGGGCAGTGTGCGTGCTGTGTGCGGGCTGTGCGCGCAGTGTGCACGCAATGTGCGGGCAGTGTGCACGCAGTGTGCGCGCAATGTGCGGGCAATGTGCGTGCAATGTGCGCACAGTGTGCTTGCTGTGTGCGGGCTGTCCGCGCAGTGTGTGTGCAGTGTGCGTGCAGTGTGCGTGCTATGTGCGGGATGTGCGCGCAGTGTGCGCACAGTCTGCGTGCTGTGTGCGGGCTGTCCGCGCAGTGTGCGCGCAATGTGCGGGGAATGTGCGCGCAGTGTGCGTGCTGTGTGCGGTCTGTGCGCGCAGTGTGCGCGCAGTGTGCGTGCAGTGTGCGCATAGTGTGCGGGCTGTGCGTGCAGTGTGCGCCCTGCGTGCGTGCAATGTGGGCGCAGTGTGCGTGCAATGTGCGCACAGTGTGCTTGCTGTGTGCGGGCTGTCCGCGCAGTGTGTGTGCAGTGTGCGTGCAGTGTGCGTGCTATGTGCGGACTGTGCACGCAGTGTGCGCGCTGTGTGCGTGCAGTGTGCGCACAGTGTGCGTGCTGTGTGCGGGCTGTGCGCGCAGTGTGCGTGCAGTGTGCGGGATGTGTGCGTGCTGTGTGCGGGCTGTGCGCGCAGTGTGCGCGCCATGTGCGGGCAATGTGCGCGCAGTGTGCGCACAATGTGCGCACAGTGTGCTTGCTGTGTGCGGGCTGTGCGCG
The DNA here is from genome assembly GCA_023935145.1 of Bretschneidera sinensis. NCBI lineage: Eukaryota > Viridiplantae > Streptophyta > Magnoliopsida > Brassicales > Akaniaceae > Bretschneidera > Bretschneidera sinensis. The sequence continues at coordinate 130,945 of CM043705.1, forward strand.
CAGTGTGCGTGCTCTGTACGGACTGTGCGTGAAGTGTGCGCACAGTGTGCGTGCTGTGTGCGGGATGTGCGCGCAGTGTGCGTGCAGTGTGCGCACAGTGTGCGTGCGGTGTGCGGGCTGTGCGAGCAGTGTGCGCGCAATGTGCGGGCAATGTGCGCGCAGTGTCCGTGCAATGTGCGCACAGTGTGCTTGCTGTGTGCGGGCTGTCCGCGCAGTGTGTGTGCAGTGTGCAGTGTGCGTGCTATGTGCGGGATGTGTGGGCAAAGTGTGCAGTGTGCGTGCTGTGTGCGGGCTGTGTACGCTGTGTGCGTGCAGTGTGCGCGCAGTGTGCGCGCAATGTGCGGGCAATGTGCGCGCAGTGTGCGTGCTGTGTGCGGGCTGTGCGCGCAGTGTGCGGGCAATGTGCGCGCAGTGTGCGTGCAATGTGCGCGCTGTGCGCGGGCTGTGCGCGCAGTGTGCGTGCAGTGTGCGTGCTGTGTGCGGGCTGTGTACGCTGTGTGCGTGCAGTGTGCGCGCAGTGTGCGCGCAATGTGCGGGCAATGTGCGCGCAGTGTGCATGCTGTGTGCGGGCTGTGCGCGCAGTGTGCGGGCAATGTGCGCGCAGTGTCCGTGCAATGTGCGCGCAGTGTGCGGGCAATGTGCGCGCAGTGTGCGTGCAATGTGCGCGCTGTGCGCGGGCTGTGCTCGCAGTGTGCGTGCAGTGTGCGTTCTGTGTGCGGGCTGTGCGCTCAGTTTGCGCGCAGTGTGCGTGCAGTGTGCGTGCAATGTGCGCTCTGTGTGCGAGCTGTGCGCACAGGGTGCGCGCAGTGTGCGTGCTATGTGCGGGCTGTGCGTGCAGTGTGCGTGCAGTGTGCGTGCTGTGTGCGGGCTGTGCGCGCAGTGTGCGTGCAGTGTGCGCGCAGTGTGCGTGCAATGTGCGCGCTGTGCGCGGGCTGTGCGCGCAGTGTGCGTGCAGTGTGCGTGCTGTGTGCGGGCTGTGTACGCTGTGTGCGTGCAGTGTGCGCGCAGTGTGCGCGCAGTGTGCGGGCTGTGCGCGCAGTGTGCGCGCAATGTGCGGGCAATGTGCGCGCAGTGTGCGTGCTGTGTGCGGGCTGTGCGCGCAGTGTGCGGGCAATGTGCGCGCAGTGTGCGTGCAATGTGAGCGCTGTGCGCGGGATGTGCTCGCAGTGTGCGTGCAGTGTGCGTTCTGTGTGCGGGCTGTGCGCTCAGTTTGCGCGCAGTGTGCGTGCAGTGTGCGTGCAATGTGCGCTCTGTGTGCGAGCTGTGCGCACAGGGTGCGCGCAGTGTGCGTGCTATGTGCGGGCTGTGCGCGCAGTGTGCGTGCAGTGTGCGTACAGTGGGCATGCTGTGTCTGGGCTGTGAGCACAGTGTGCGTGCAATGTGCGCCCGGTGTGCGCACAATGTGCGGGCAATGTGCGCGCAGTGTGCGTGCTGTGTGCGGGCTGTGCGCACTGTGTGAGGGCTGTGCGTGCGGTGTGCGTGCAATGTGCGTGCTGTGTGCGTGCAGTGTGCATAGTGTTCTGGCTTTGCGCGGGCTGTGCGTGCTTTGTGGATGC
>CM043705.1:152500-155000 GCA_023935145.1 Bretschneidera sinensis
CATGCTCGGGTTTGCCTCCACTCCTCCTGTACTATTACGGGCTAGCCCGTCGTGCGCACATGAGTCGCTTCGGCGCCCCCAAGCATGGGGCTCTGTCCTAACCGTGTCCGAGGGAGGGACAAGGGACAAGGGCCTCGCAGCATACAAAGGTTGTTCCAAAAGTCTCTCGCACGACAGCACCAGACAGCACAAGAGTGCCTCACATGTGCCACCGCTAAAGAAACCTTTAGCTCACTCCCAAGCATGAAGTCCGGCCCACAACAAGCATCATCACCAGCGCACAAAGGGCATCACACCATGCCCGGGCTTGCCTCCACTCCTCCTGTACTATTACGGGCTAGCCCGTCGTGCGCACATGAGTAGCTTCGACGCCCCCGAGCATGGGGCTCAGTCCTAATTGCGTTGGCTCAACTATACTAAGGGCATCACACCATGCTCGGGTTTGCCTCCACTCCTCCTGTACTATTACGGGCTAGCCCGTCGTGCGCACATGAGTCGCTTCGGCGCCCCCAAGCATGGGGCTCTGTCCTAACCGTGTCCGAGGGAGGGACAAGGGACAAGGGCCTCGCAGCATACAAAGGTTGTTCCAAAAGTCTCTCGCACGACAACACCAGACAGCACAAGAGTGCCTCACATGTGCCACCGCTAAAGAAACCTTTAGCTCACTCCCAAGCATGAAGTCTGGCCCACAACAAGCATCATCACCAGCGCACAAAGGGCATCACACCATGCCCGGGCTTGCCTCCACTCCTCCTGTACTATTACGGGCTAGCCCGTCGTGCGCACATGAGTAGCTTCGACGCCCCCGAGCATGGGGCTCAGTCCTAATTGCGTTGGCTCAACTATACTAAGGGCATCACACCATGCCCGGGTTTGCCTCCACTCCTCCTGTACTATTACGGGCTAGCCCGTCGTGCGCACATGAGTCGCTTCGGCGCCCCCAAGCATGGGGCTCTGTCCTAACCGTGTCCGAGGGAGGGACGGGGGGGGGGGGGGAGGGGCAACACAACACACAGAGGTTGTTCCAAAAGTCCCTCACGCAATAGCACCTTTCAGCACACTGGTGCCTAACATGTGCCATCTCTAAAGAAACCATTGACTCACTCCCAAGCATGAAGATCAGCCCCACGTAGGCCTCCTATACAGTCATCGGCCGCACATTGTTATCTATTTGGCACACACGATTGCCCACATTTTTTGCTACAATTTTTTTGGCTGCCATCTGGTGACCACCGCGACAACCACCGTGGGGTGGTGGTGCGGCCTGCCACCACCATTAACCCGGCAAATCAATTCCGTTTGCGGGAGGGACACATCGTAGGCATCCTATAAGGTCTTTGGCGCACGCGATTGCCCACATTTTTTCGCTCATGTTGTGGGTCATTTCCGACAACCACCACGGCAGCCACCGTGGGGCGGTGGTGCTTGCTGCCACCACCATTGACCGGGCAAGCCAGTTCAGTCCGAGTCCACTACCATGCTTGCCCAAGCAATGGTAGGCCACGACAGCAGGGAGTGTGCTCGAGCGGCCAAGCCAGGTGCCAGCCAAAAGTGGTCTGACAGCCCCCCCCTAAAGAGTCTTAACTAATTTAGGGGTCTGGCAGGAGGAAACATCACAATGTCTGAGCCATCACCCTAGGCCTAAAAAATCCAATTCAAAGTATTTTGTCACGATTTTTTGTACATAGGATACGAAAAATGTAATCTTCCATGAGAAAAATTATAAAAAAAATTTGAGCATCAGAACTATTATTTTTTATTTTTTGAATATTAAAAATTCAATAAATCATAAAAAATTAAATATTTGGAATTTTGACATGAAATTTTGTAAACAATTCAAGAAAAACCGAATCTTCCATTATGAATTTTTTGAGAGCATATTAAGGTCTGGAAGTTCATTGTTTTTTAATTTTTTAGGTTTCTACGCACACTTGTGCGGGCTGTGCGCACAGTTTGTGCCAAGATTGCGCAGGCTGTGCCCAGTGTGCCCGCAAAAAAACCTCAGGTTGCGCGCAGTGTGCGCACAGTGTGCATGCTGTGTGCGCGCGGTGTGGGGGATGTGCGAATGGTGTGCGCGCAGTGTGCGTGCTGTGTGCGCACAGTGTGCGTGCTGTGTGCGCACAGTGTGCGTGCTGTGTGCGGGCTGTGCGTGCAGTGTGCGTGCAATGTGCGCGCTGCGTGCTCACAGTGTGCTTGCTGTGTGCGGGCTGTGCGCGCAGTGTGCGTGCAGTGTGCCGGCAGTGTGCGTGCTGTGCGCGCAGTGTGCGCGCAATGTGCGGGCAGTGTGCACGCAGTGTGCGCGCAATGTGCGGGCAATGTGCGTGCAATGTGCGCACAGTGTGCTTGCTGTGTGCGGGCTGTCCGCGCAGTGTGTGTGCAGTGTGCGTGCAGTGTGCGTGCTATGTGCGGGATGTGCGCGCAGTGTGCGCGCAGTGTGCGCGCAGTGTGCGCGCAGTGTGCGCACAGTCTGCGTGCTGTGTGCGGGCTGTCCGCGCAGTGT
>CM043705.1:165000-170000 GCA_023935145.1 Bretschneidera sinensis
CAATAAGCATCATCACCAGCGCACAAAGGGCATCACACCATGCCCGGGCTTGCCTCCACTCCTCCTGTACTATTACGGGCTAGCCCGTCGTGCGCACATGAGTAGCTTCGACGCCCCCGAGCATGGGGCTCAGTCCTAATTGCGTTGGCTCAACTATACTAAGGGCATCACACCATGCTCGGGTTTGCCTCCACTCCTCCTGTACTATTACGGGCTAGCCCGTCGTGCGCACATGAGTCGCTTCGGCGCCCCCAAGCATGGGGCTCTGTCCTAACCGTGTCCGAGGGAGGGACAAGGGACAAGGGCCTCGCAGCACACAAAGGTTGTTCCAAAAGTCTCTCGCACGACAACACCAGACAGCACAAGAGTGCCTCAAATGTGCCACCGCTAAAGAAACCTTTAGCTCACTCCCAAGAATGAAGTCCGGCCCACAACAAGCATCATCACCAGCGCACAAAGGGCATCACACCATGCCCGGGCTTGCCTCCACTCCTCCTGTACTATTACGGGCTAGCCCGTCGTGCGCACATGAGTAGCTTCGACGCTCCCGAGCATGGGGCTCAGTCCTAATTGCGTTGGCTCAACTATACTAAGGGCATCACACCATGCCCGGGTTTGCCTCCACTCCTCCTGTACTATTACGGGCTAGCCCGTCGTGCGCACATGAGTCGCTTCGGCGCCCCCAAGCATGGGGCTCTGTCCTAACCGTGTCCGAGGGAGGGACAAGGGACAAGGGCCTCGCAGCATACAAAGGTTGTTCCAAAAGTCTCTCGCACGACAACACCAGACAGCACAAGAGTGCCTCACATGTGCCACCGCTAAAGAAACCTTTAGCTCACTCCCAAGCATGAAGTCCGGCCCACAACAAGCATCATCACCAGCGCACAAAGGGCATCACACCATGTCCGGGCTTGCCTCCACTCCTCCTGTACTATTACGGGCTAGCCCGTCGTGCGCACATGAGTAGCTTCGACGCCCCCGAGCATGGGGCTCAGTCCTAATTGCGTTGGCTCAACTATACTAAGGGCATCACACCATGCCCGGGTTTGCCTCCACTCCTCCTGTACTATTACGAGCTAGCCCGTCGTGCGCACATGAGTTGCTTCGACGCCCCCAAGCATGGAGCTCTGTCCTAACTATATTCGTGGGAGGGACGGGGGGGGGGGGGGAGGGGCAACACAACACACAGAGGTTGTTCCAAAAGTCCCTCACGCAATAGCACCTTTCAGCACACTGGTGCCTAACATGTGCCATCTCTAAAGAAACCATTGACTCACTCCCAAGCATGAAGATCAGCCCCACGTAGGCCTCCTATACAGTCATCGGCCGCACATTGTTATCTATTTGGCACACACGATTGCCCACATTTTTTGCTACAATATTTTTGGCTGCCATCTGGTGACCACCGCGACAACCACCGTGGGGTGGTGGTGCGGCCTGCCACCACCATTAACCCGGCAAATCAATTCCGTTTGCGGGAGGGACACATCGTAGGCATCCTATAAGGTCTTTGGCGCACGCGATTGCCCACATTTTTTCGCTCATGTTGTGGGTCATTTCCGACAACCACCACGGCAGCCACCGTGGGGCGGTGGTGCTTGCTGCCACCACCATTGACCGGGCAAGCCAGTTCAGTCCGAGTCCACTACCATGCTTGCCCAAGCAATGGGAGGCCACGACAGCAGGGAGTGTGCTCGCGCGGCCAAGCCAGGTGCCAGCCAAAAGTGGTCTGACAGCCCCCCCCTAAAGAGTCTTAACTAATTTAGGGGTCTGGCAGGAGGAAACATCACAATGTCTGAGCCATCACCCTAGGCCTAAAAAATCCAATTCAAAGTATTTTGTCACGATTTTTTGTACATAGGATACGAAAAATGTAATCTTCCATGAGAAAAATTATAAAAAAAATTTGAGCATCAGAACTATTATTTTTTATTTTTTGAATATTAAAAATTCAATAAATCATAAAAAATTAAATATTTGGAATTTTGACATGAAATTTTGTAAACAATTCAAGAAAAACCGAATCTTCCATTATGAATTTTTTGAGAGCATATTAAGGTCTGGAAGTTCATTGTTTTTTAATTTTTTAGGTTTCTACGCACACTTGTGCGGGCTGTGCGCACAGTTTGTGCCAAGATTGCGCAGGCTGTGCCCAGTGTGCCCGCAAAAAAACCTCAGGTTGCGCGCAGTGTGCGCACAGAGTGCGCGCGGTGCGCACAGTGTGCATGCTGTGTGCGCGCGGTGTGGGGGATGTGCGAATGGTGTGCGCGCAGTGCGCGTGCAATGTGCGCGCAGTGTGCGTGCAATGTGCGCGCAGTGTGAGTGCTGTGTGCGCACAGTGTGCGTGCTGTGTGCGGGCTGTGCGCGCAGTGTGCGTGCAATGTGCGCGCTGCGTGCGCACAGTGTGCTTGCTGTGTGCGGGCTGTGCGCGCAGTGTGCGGGCAGTGTGCGTGCTGTGTGCGGGCTGTGCGCGCAGTGTGCGCGCAATGTGCGGGGAATGTGCGCGCAGTGTGCGTGCTGTGTGCGGGCTGTGCGCGCAGTGTGCGTGCAGTGTGCGCGCAGTGTGCGTGCAGTGTCCGCATAGTGTGCGGGCTGTGCGTGCAGTGTGCGCGCTGCGTGCGTGCAATGTGCGCGCAGTGTGCGTGCAATGTGCGCACAGTGTGCTTGCTGTGTGCGGGCTGTCCGCGCAGTGTGTGTGCAGTGTGCGTGCAGTGTGCGTGCTATGTGCGGACTGTGCACGCAGTGTGCGCGCAGTGTGCGTGCAGTGTGCGCACAGTGTGCGTGCTGTGTGCGGGCTGTGCGCGCAGTGTGCGTGCAGTGTGCGGGCAGTGTGCGTGCTTCGTGCGGGCTGTGCGCGCAGTGTGCGCGCCATGTGCGGGCAATGTGCGCGCAGTGTGCGCGCAATGTGCGCACAGTGTGCTTGCTGTGTGCGGGCTGTGCGCGCAGTGTGCGTGCTCTGTACGGTCTGTGCGTGAAGTGTGCGCACAGTGTGCGTGCTGTGTGCGGGATGTGCGCGCAGTGTGCGTGCAGTGTGCGCACAGTGTACGTGCGGTGTGCGGGCTGTGCGAGCAGTGTGCGCGCAATGTGCGGGCAATGTGCGCGCAGTGTCCTTGCAATGTGCGCAAAGTGTGCTTGCTGTGTGCGGGCTGTCCGCGCAGTGTGTGTGCAGTGTGCAGTGTGCGTGCTATGTGCGGGATGTGCGGGCAAAGTGTGCGCAGTGTGCGTGCAATGTGCGCGCTGTGCGCGGGCTGTGCGCGCAGTGTGCGTGCAGTGTGCGTGCTGTGTGCGGGCTGTGTACGCTGTGTGCGTGCAGTGTGCGCGCAGTGTGCGCGCAGTGTGCGGGCTGTGCGTGCAGTGTGCGCGCAATGTGCGGGCAATGTGCGCGCAGTGTGCGTGCTGTGTGCGGGCTGTGCGCGCAGTGTGCGGGCAATGTGCGCGCAGTGTGCGGGCTGTGCTCGCAGTGTGCGTGCAGTGTGCGTTCTGTGTGCGGGCTGTGCGCTCAGTTTGCGCGCAGTGTGCGTGCAGTGTGCGTGCAATGTGCGCTCTGTGTGCGAGCTGTGCGCACAGGGTGCGCGCAGTGTGCGTGCTATGTGCGGGCTGTGCGCGCAATGTGCGTGCAGTGTGCGCATAGTGGGCGTGCTGTGTCTGGGCTGTGAGCACAGTGTGCGTGCAATGTGCGCCCGGTGTGCGCACAATGTGCTTGCTGTGTGCGGGCTGTGCGCGGGCTGTGTGCGTGCTGTGTGCGGGCTGTGTGCGTGCAGTGTGCGTGCAGTGTGCGCGCAGTGTGCGCGCAGTGTGCGCGCAGTGTGCGCGCAGTGTGCGCGCAGTGTGCGCGCAGTGTGCGCCCAGTGTGCGTGCTGTGTGCGGGCTGTGCGCACTGTGTGAGGGCTGTGCGTGCAGTGTGCGTGCAATGTGCGTGCTGTGTCTGGGCTGTGAGCACAGTGTGCGTGCAATGTGCGCCCTGTGTGCGCAGAATGTGCTTGCTGTGTGCGGGCTGTGCGCGCACAGTGTGCGTGCGGTGTGCGGGCTGTGTGCGTGCTATGTGCGGGCTGTGCATGCAGTGTGCGCACAGTGTGCGCGCAGTGTGCGTGCAGTGTGCGCACAGTGTGCGTGCTGTGTGCGAGCTGTGCGAGAAGTGTGCGTGCAATGTGCGGGCAATGTGAGCGCAGTGTGCGTTCTGTGTGCGGGCTGTGCGCACTGTGTGAGGGCTGTGCGTGCGGTGTGCGTGCAATGTGCGTGCTGTGTGCGTGCAGTGTGCATAGTGTTCTGGCTGTGCGCGGGCTGTGCGTGCTTTGTGGGTGCTGTGTGCGGGCAGTGTGCGCACAGTGTGCGTGCTGTGTGCGAGCTGTGCGAGAAGTGTGCGTGCAATGTGCGGGCAATGTGCGCGCAGTGTGCGTGCTGTGTGCGGGCTGTGCGCGCAGTGTGCGGGCAATGTGCGCGCAGTGTGCGTGCAATGTGCGCGCTGTGCGCGGGCTGTGCTCGCAGTGTGCGTGCAGTGTGCGTTCTGTGTGCGGGCTGTGCGCTCAGTTTGCGCGCAGTGTGCGTGCAGTGTGCGTGCAATGTGCGCTCTGTGTGCGAGCTGTGCGCACAGGGTGCGCGCAGTGTGCGTGCTATGTGCGGGCTGTGCGCGCAGTGTGCGTGCAGTGTGCGCACAGTGGGCGTGCTGTGTCTGGGCTGTGAGCACAGTGTGCGTGCAATGTGCGCCCGGTGTGCGCACAATGTGCTTGCTGTGTGCGGGCTGTGCGCGCACAGTGTGCGTGCTGTGTGCGGGCTGTGTGCGTGCAGTGTGCGCACAGTGTGCGTGCTGTGTGCGGGCTGTGCGCACTGTGTGAGGGCTGTGCGTGCAGTGTGCGTGCAATGTGCGTGCTGTGTCTGGGCTGTGAGCACAGTGTGCGTGCAATGTGCGCCCTGTGTGCGCACAATGTGCTTGCTGTGTGCGGGCTGTGCGCGCACAGTGTGCGTGCTGTGTGCGGGCTGTGTGCGTGCTATGTGCGGGCTGT
>CM043705.1:180000-182500 GCA_023935145.1 Bretschneidera sinensis
TCACAATGTCTGAGCCATCACCCTAGGCCTAAAAAATCCAATTCAAAGTATTTTGTCACGATTTTTTGTACATAGGATACGAAAAATGTAATCTTCCATTAGAAAAATTATAAAAAAAATTTGAGCATCAGAACTATTATTTTTTATTTTTTGAATATTAAAAATTCAATAAATCATAAAAAATTAAATATTTGGAATTTTGACATGAAATTTTGTAAACAATTCAAGAAAAACCGAATCTTCCATTATGAATTTTTTGAGAGCATATTAAGGTCTGGAAGTTCATTGTTTTTTAATTTTTTAGGTTTCTACGCACACTTGTGCGGGCTGTGCGCACAGTTTGTCCCAAGATTGCGCAGGCTGTGCCCAGTGTGCCCGCAAAAAAACCTCAAGTTGCGCGCAGTGTGCGCACAGAGTGCGCGCGGTGCGCACAATGTGCATGCAGTGTGCGCCCGGTGTGGGGGATGTGCGAATGGTGTGCGCGCAGTGTGCGTGCAATCTGCGCATAGTGTGCGTGCTGTGTGCGGGCTGTGCGCGCAGTGTGCGTGCAATGTGCGCACAGTGTGCGTGCTGCGTGCGGGCTGTGCGCGCAGTGTGGGTGCAGTGTGCGCGCTGCGTGCGCACAGTGTGCGGGCCGTGCGCGCAGTGTGCCCGCAGTGTGCGTGCAGTCTGCGCACAGTGTACGTGCTGTGTGCAGGCTGTGCGCGCAGTGTGCGTGCAGTGTGCGGGCAGTGTGCGTGCTGTGTGCGGGCTGTGCGCGCACTGTGCGTGCAATGTGCGGGCAATGTGCGTGCAGTGTGCGTGCAATGTGAGCATAGTGTGCTTGCTGTGTGCGGGCTGTGCGCACAGTGTGCGTGCTGTGTGCGGGCTGTGCGCGCTGTGTGCGGGCTGTGCGCGCAGTGTGCGTGCAATGTGCGCACAGTGTGCTTGCTGTGTGCGTGCAATGTGCGGGCAATGTGCGCGCAGTGTGCGTGCAATGTGGGCACTGTGTGTGGGCTGTGCGCGCAGTGTGCGTGCTGTGTGCGGGCTGTGCGCAGGCTGTTCGTGCAGTGTGCCCATAGTGTAAGTGCTGTCTGCCGGCTGTGCGCGAAGTGTGCGCGCAGTGTGCGTGCAGTGTGCGTGCTATGTGCGGGCTGTGCGCGCTGTGTGCGTGCTGTGTGCGTGTAGTGTGCGTGCTGTGTGCGGGCTATGCGCGCAGTGTGCGGACAATGTGCGCGCAGTGTGCGTGTAATGTGGGCGCTGTGTGCGGGCTGTGCGCGCAGTGTGCGTGCTGTGTGCGGGCTGTGCGCGGGTTGTGCGTGTAGTGTGCCCACAGTGTGCGTGCTGTCTGCAGGCTGTGCGCGAAGTGTGCGCGCAGTGTGCGTGCTGTGCGCGTAGTGTGCGTGAAGTGTGCGGGCAGTGTGCGCGCTGTGTGCGGGCTGTGCGCGCAGTGTGCGTGCAATGTGCGGGCAATGTGGGCGCAGTGTGCGTGCAATTTGCGCACAGTCTGCTCGCTGTGTGCAGGCTGTGCGCGCAGTGTGTGCAGTGTGCGCGTAGTGGTCGTGCTATGTGCGGGCTGTGCGTGCAGTGTGCATGCAGTGTGCGTGCTGTGTACGGGCTGTGCGCGCAGTGTGTGTGCAGTGTGCGTGTAGTGTGCGTGCTATGTGCGGGCTGTGCGCCCTGTGTGCGCACAGTGTGCGTGCAGTGTGCGCACAGTGTGCGTGTTGTGTGCGGGCTGTGCGTGCAGTGTGCGTGCAATGTGCGGGCAATGTGCGCGCAATGTGCGTGCAATGTGCGCGCTGTGTGCGGGCTGTGCGCGCTGTGTGCGTGCAGTGTGCGTGCTGTGTGCGGGCTGTCCATGCTGTGTGCGGGCTGTGCGTGCAGTGTGCGCGCAATGTGCACGCTGTGTGCGGGCAGTGTGCGTGCTGTCCGCGCAGTGTGCGTGCAATGTGCGGGCAATGTGCACGCAGTGTGCGAGCAATGTGCGCATAGTGTGCTTGCTGTGTGCGGGCTGTGCGCGCAGTGTGCGTGCTATGTGCGGGCTGTGCGCGCAGTGTGTGTGCAGTGTGCGTGCTATGTGCGGGCTGAGCGCGCTGTGTGCGCGCAGTGTGCGCACAGTGTGCGTGTTGTGTGCGGGCTGTGCGCGCAGTGTGCATGCAATGTGCGGGTAATATGCGCGCAGTGTGCGTGCAATGTCCGCGCTGTGTGCGGGCTGTGCGCGCTGTGTGCGTGCAGTGTGTGTGCTGTGTGCGGGTTGTCCATGCTGTGTGCGGGCTGTGCGTGCAGTGTGCGCGCAATGTGCACGCTGTGTGCGGGCAGTGTGCGTGCTGTGTGCGGGCTGTTCGCGCAGTGTGCGTGCAGTGTGCGCGCAGTGTGCGTGCTATGTGCGGTCTGTGCACGCAGTGTGCGTGCAGTGTGCGCACAGTGTGCGTGCTGTGTGCGGGCTGTGCGCGTAGTGTGCGTGAAGTGTGCGGGCAGTGTGCGTGCTATGTGCGGGCTGTGCATGCTATGTGCGGGCTGT
>CM043705.1:192500-197500 GCA_023935145.1 Bretschneidera sinensis
AGCATGGGGCTCAGTCCTAAATGCATTAGCTCAACTATACTGAGGTCATCACACCATGCTTGGGTTTGCCTCCACTCCTCCTGTACTATTACGAGCTAACCCGTCGTGCGCACATGAGTTGCTTCGACGCCCCCAAGCATGGGGCTCTGTCTTAACTATATTCGTGGGAGGGACCGGGGGGGGGGGGGGAGGGGCAACACAGCATACAGAGGTTGTTCCAAAAGTCCCTCACGCAATAGCACCTTTCGGCACACTGGTGCCTAACATGTGCCATCTCTAAAGAAACCATTGACTCACTCCCAAGCATGAAGATCAGCCCCACGTAGGCCTCCTATACAGTCATCGGCCGCACATTGTTATCAATTTGGCACACACGATTGCCCACATTTTTTGCTACAATTTTTTTGGCTGCCATCTGGTGACCACCGCGACAACCACCGTGGGGTGGTGGTGCGGCCTGCCACCACCATTAACCCGGCAAATCAATTCCGTTTGCGGGAGGGACACATCGTAGGCATCCTATAAGGTCTTTGGCGCACGTGATTGCCCACATTTTTTCGCTCATGTTGTGGGTCATTCCCGACAACCACCGCGGCAGCCACCGTGGGACGGTGGTGCTTGCTGCCACCACCATTGATCGGGCAAGCCAGTTTAGTCCGAGTCCACTACCATGCTTGCCCAAGCAATGGTAGGCCACGACAGCAGGGAGTGTGCTCGCGCGGCCAAGCCAGGTGCCAACCAAAAGTGGTCTGACAGCCCCCCCTAAAGAGTCTTAACTAATTTAGGGGTCTGGCAGGAGGAAACATCACAATGTCTGAGCCATCACCCTAGGCCTAAAAAATCCAATTCAAAGTATTTTGTCACGATTTTTTGTACATAGCATACGAAAAATGTAATCTTCCATGAGAAAAATTATAAAAAAAATTTGAGCATCAGAACTATTATTTTTTATTTTTTGAATATTAAAATTCAATAAATCATAAAAAATTAAATATTTGGAATTTTGACATGAAATTTTGTAAACAATTCAAGAAAAACCGAATCTTCCATCATGAATTTTTTGAGAGCATATTAAGGTCTGGAAGTTCATAGTTTTTTAATTTTTTAGGTTTCTACGCACACTTATGCGGGCTGTGCGCACAGTTTGTGCCAAGATTGCGTAGGCTGTGCCCAGTGTGCCCGCAAAAAAACCTCAAATTGCGCGCAGTGTGCGCACAGAGTGCGCGCGATGCACACAGTGTGCATGCTATGTGCGCGCGGTGTGGGGGATGTGCGAATGGTGTGCGCGCAGTGTGCGTGCAATGTGCGCACAGTGTGCATGCTGTGCGCGCAGTGTGCGTGCAATGTGCGCGCTGCGTGCGCACAGTGTGCTTGCTGTGTGCGGGCTGTGCGCGCAGTGTGCGTGCAGTGTGCGCATAGTGTGCGTGCTGTGTGCGGGCTGTGCGCGCAGTGTGCATGCAGTGTGATGGCAGTGTGCGTGCTGTGTACGGGCTGTGCGCGCAGTGTGCATGCAGTGTGCGGGCAGTGTGCGTGCTGTGTATGGGCTGTGCGCGCAGTGTGCGTGCAATGTGCGGGCAATGTGTGCACAGTGTGCGGGCTGTGTGTGCACAGTGTGCGGGCTGTGCGCGTAGTGTGTGTGCATTGTGTGCACAGTGGACGTGCTGTGTGCGCGCGGTGTGCGGGATGTGCGACTGGTGTGCGCGCAGTTTGCGTGCAATCTGCGCACAGTGTGCGTGCTGTGTGCGGGCTGTGCGTGCAGTGTGCGTGCAATGTACGGGCAATGTGCGCGCAGTGTGCGTGCAATGTGCGCACAGTGTGCGGGCTGTGCGCGCAGTGTGTGTGCAGTGTGCGCACAGTGTACGTGTTGTGTGCGCACGGTGTGCGGGATGTGCGACTGGTGTGCGCGCAGTGTGCGTGCAATGTGCGCACAGTGTGCGTGCTGTGTGTGGGCTGTGCGCGTAGTGTGCGTGCTATGTGCGGGCTGTGTGCGGGCTGTGCGTGTAGTGTGCGTGCAATGTGCGGGCAATGTGCGCGCAATGTGCGGGCAATGTGCGCGATGTGTGCGGGCTGTGCGCGCAGTGTGCGTGCAATGTGCGCGCTGCGTGCGCACAATGTGCTTGCTGTGTGCGGGCTGTGCGCGTAGTGTGCGTGCAGTGTGCGCGCAGTCTGCGTGCTATGTGCGGGCTGTGTGCGCAGTATGCGCGCAGTGTGCGTGCAGTGTGCGCACAGTGTGCGTGCTGTGTGCGGGCTGTGCGCACAGTGTTCGTGCTGTGTGCGGGCTGTGCGCACAGTGTGCGTGCAGTGTGCGCGCAGTGTGCGTGCAGCGTGCGGGCTGTGAGCGAAGTGTGCGTGCAGTGTGCGGGCAATGTGCGCGCAGTGTGCGTGCAATGGGCGCGCTGTGTGCGGGCTGTCCGCGCAGTGTGCGTGCAGTGTGCGTGCTGTGTGCGGGCTGTCCATGCTGTGTGCGGGCTATGCGTGCAGTGTGCGCGCAATGTGCGCGCTGTGTACGGGCTGTGTGCGTGCTGTGTGCGGGCTGTGCGTGCAGTGTGCGTGCAATGTGCGCTCTGTGTAGGTGCTGTGCGCACAGTGTGCGCGCAGTGTGCGTGCTATGTGCGGGTTGTGCGTGCAGTGTGCGTGCAGTGTGCGCACAGTGTGCGTGCAGTGTGCGGGCTGTGCGTGCAGTATGCGCACAGTGTGCGTGCTGTGTGCGGGATGTGCGTGCAGTGTGCGTGCAATGTGCGCTCTGTGTGTGAGCTGTGCGCATAGGGTGCACACAGTGTGCGTGCTATGTGCGGGCTGTGCGCGCAGTGTGCGTGCAGTGTGCGCACAATGTGCGAGCTGTGTCTGGGCTGTGAGCACAGTGTGCGTGCAATGTGCGTGTGCGTGCGGGCTGTGCGCGCAGTGTGCGTGCAATGTGCGCGCTGCATGCGCACAGTGTGCTTGCTGTGTGCAGGCTGTGGGCGCAGTGTGCGCGCAGTGTGCGTGCTATGTGCAGGCTGTGCGCGTAGTGTGTGCGCAGTGTGCGTGTAGTGTGCGCACAGTGTGCGGGCTGTGCGCGCAGTGTGCGTGCAGTATGCGGGCAGTGTGTGTGCTGTGTGCGGGCTGTGCGCGTAGTGTGCATGCAATGTGCGGGCAATGTGTGCGCAGTGTGCGTGCAATGTGCGCACAGTGTGCTTGCTGTGTGCGGGCTGTGCGCGCAGTGTGTGTGCAATGTGTGCGCTGTGTGCGTGCTATGTGCGGGATGTGCGCGCAATTTGCGTGCAGTGTGCGTGTATTGTGCGCACAGTGTGCGTGCTGTGTGCGAGCTGTGCGTGCAGTGTGCGTGTAATGTGCGCGCTGTGTGCGGGCTGTGCGCACAGTGTGCGGGCTGTGCGCACAGTGTGCGTGCAGTGTGCGTGATGTGTGCGGGCTGTCCATGCTGTGTGCGGGCTGGGCGTGCAGTGTGTGCGCAATGTGCTCGCTGTGTGCGGGCAGTGTGCGTGCTGTGTGCGGGCTGTGCGTGCAGTGTGCGTGCAATGTGCGCTCGATGTGGGAGCTGTGCGCACAGTGTGCGCGCAGTGTGCGTGCTATGTGCGGGCTGTTCGTGCAGTGTGCGTGCAGTGTGCGCATAGTGTGCGTGCTGTGTGCGGGCTATGCTCGAAGTGTGCGTGCAATGTGTGGGCAATGTGCGCGCAGTGTGCGTGCAATGTGCGCGCTGTGTGCGGGCTGTGCGAGCAGTGTGCATGTAGTGTGCGTGCTGTGTGCGGGCTGTGCGTGCAGTGTGAGCGCAATGTGCGTGCTGTGTGCGAGCAGTGTGCGTGCTGTGTGCAGGCTATCCGTGCAGTGTGCATGCAATGTGCGCTCTGTGCAGGAGCTGTGCGCACAGCGTGCGCGCAGTGTGCGTGCTATGTGCGGGCTGTGCGCGTAGTGTGCGTGCAATATGCGTGCAATGTGCGCGCTGTGTGCGGGCTGTGCACGCAGTGTGCGTGCAGTGTGCGTGCTGTGTGCGGGCTGTCCATGCTATGTACGGGCTGTGCGTGTAGTGTACGCGCAATGTGCGCGCTGTGTGCAGCCAGTGTGCGTGCTGTGTGCGGGCTATGTGTGCAGGGTGCGTGTAATGTGCGCTCGATGTGGGAGCTGTGCGCACAGTGTGCGCGCAGTGTGCGTGCTATGTGCGGGCTGTGCGCGAAGTGTGCGCGTAGTGTGTGTGCAATGTGCGCGCTGCGTGCGCATAGTGTGCGTGCTATATGCGGGCTATGAGCGCAGTGTGCATGCAGTGTGCGCGCAGTGTGCGTCCTATGTGCGGGCTGTGCGCGCAGTGTGCGTGCAGTGTGCGCGCAGTGTGCGTGCTATGTGCGAGCTGTTCGCGCAGTGTGCGTGCAGTGTGCACACAGTGTGCGTGCTATGTGCGGGCTGTGCGCGAAGTGTGCGTGCAATGTGCGTGTAGTGTGCGTGCAATGTGCGCGCTGTGCGCGCTGTGTGCGGGCTGTGCGCGCAGTGTGCGTCTAGTGTGCGTGCTGTGTGCGGGCTGTCCATGCTGTGTGCGGGCTGTGCGTGCAGTGTGCGTGCAATGTGCGCTCTGTGCAGGAGCTGTGCGCACAGCGTGCGCGCAGTGTGCGTGCTATGTGCGGGCTGTGCGCGCAGTGTGCGTGCAGTGTTTGTGCAGTGTGCCTGCAGTGTGCGTGCAGTATGTGCACAGTGTGCGTGCTATGTGCGGGATGTGCGTGCAGTGTGCGTGCAATGTGCGCTCTGTGTGCGAGCTGTGCGCATAGGGTGCGCGTAGTGTGCGTGCTATGTGCGGGCTGTGCGCACAGTGTGCGTGCAGTGTGCGTGCTGTGTCTGGGCTGTGAGCACAGTGTGCGTGTAATGTTCGCCCTGTGTGCGCACAATGTGCTTGCTGTGTGCGGGCTGTGCGCGCACAGTGTGCGTACTGTGTGCGGGCTCTGTGCATGCTGTGTGCGGGCTGTTCGTGCAGTGTGCGTGCAGTGTGCGCACAGTGTGCGTGCTGTGTGCGGGCTGTG
>CM043705.1:210000-212500 GCA_023935145.1 Bretschneidera sinensis
GGACGGTGGTGCTTGCTGCCACCACCATTGACCGGGCAAGCCAGTTCAGTTCGAGTCCACTACCATGCTTGCCCAAGCAATGGTAGGCCACGACAACAGGGAGTGTGCTCGCGCGGCCAAGCCAGGTGCCAGCCAAAAGTGGTCTGACAACCCCCCCTAAAGAGTCTTATCTAATTTAGGGATCTGGCAGGAGGAAACATCACAATGTCTGAGCCATCACCCTAGGCCTAAAAAATCCAATTTAATGTATTTTGTCACGATTTTTTGTACATAGGATACGAAAAATGTAATCTTCCATAAGAAAAATTATAAAAAAAATTTGAGCATCAGAACTATTATTTTTTATTTTTTGAATATTAAAAATTCAATAAATCATAAAAAAATTAAATATTTGGAATTTTGACACGAAATTTTGTAAACAATTCAAGAAAAACCGAATCTTCCATTATGAATTTTTTGAGAGCATATTAAGGTCTGGAAGTTCATTGTTTTTTAATTTTTTAGGTTTCTACGCACATTTGTGCGGGCTGTACACACAATTGTGCGGGCTGTGCGCACAGTTTGTGCCAAGATTGCGCAGGCTGTGCCCAATGTGCCCGCAGAAAAACCTCAGGTTGCGCGCAGTGTGCATGAAGTGTGCGCGTGGTGTGGGGGATGTCCGAATGGTGTGCGCGCAGTGAGCATGCAATGTGCGCACAGTGTGCGTGCTGTGTGCGGGCTGTGCGCGGGCTGTGCGCGCAGTGTGCGTGTAGTGTGCGCATAGTGTACATGCTGCGTGCGGGCTGTGCGTGCAGTGTGCGTGCAGTGTGCGTGTAGTGTGCGTTCAGCGTGCGCGCAATGTGCGTGCTATGTGCGGGCTGTGCGTGCAGTGTGCGGGCAGTGTGCGGGCAGTGTGCGTGCAGTGTACGCACAGTGTGCGTGCTGTGTGCAGGCTGTGCGCGCAGTGTGCGTGCAATGTGCAGGCAATGTGCGTGCAGTATGCGTGCAATGTGTGCACTGTGTGTAGGCTGTGCGCACAGTGTGCGTGCAGTGTGCGTGCTGTGTGCGGGCAGTGTGCATGCTGTGTGCGGGCTGTGCGTGTAGTGTGCGTGCAATGTGCGCTTTGTGTGGGAGCTGGGCGCACAGTGTGCGTGCTATGTGCGGGCTGGGCGCGCAGTGTGCGTGCAGTGTGCGCACAGTGTGCGTGCAGTGTGCGGGCTGTGCGTGCAGTGTGCGTGCAATGTGCGTGCTGTGCGCGCAGTGTGCGTGCAGTATGCATGCTGTGTGCGGGCTGTGTGCATGCTGTGTGGGTGCAATGTGCACTCTGTGTGCGAGCTGTGTGCACAGTGTGCGCGCAGTGCGCGTACTATGTGCGGGCTGTGCGCGCAGTGTGCGTGCAGTGTGCGCTCAGTGTGTGTGCAGTGTGCGCACAGTGTGCGTGCTGTGTGCGGGCTGTGCGCGTTGTGTGGGTGCAATGTGCGCGCTGTGTGGGTGCAATGTACGTGCTGTGTGCGCACAGTGTGCTTGATGTGTGCGGGCTGTGCGTGCAGTGTGCGTGCTGTGAGTGGGCTGAATGCGGGCTGTGCGCACACTGAACGCACGGCAGTGTGCATGCTGTGCGCAGGCTGTGCGTGCAGTGTTCGTGCAGTGTGCGTGCTGTGCGTGCAGTGTGCGCACTGTGTACGGGCAGTATGCGTGCTGTGTGCGGGATGTACGTGCAGTGTGCGTGCAATGTGCGCTCTGTGTGTGAGCTGTGCGCACAGTGTGCGCGTAGTGCGCGTGCTATGTGCGGGCTGTGCGCGCAGTGTGCGTGCAGTGTGCGCTAAGTGTGCGTGCTGTGTCTGGGCTGTGCGTGCAATGTGCGCACAGTGTGCTTGATGTGTGCGGGCTGTGCGCGCAGTGTGCGAGCTGTGTGCACAGTGTGCGCGTAGTGCGCGTACAATGTGCGGGCTGTGCGCGCAATGTGCGTGCAGTGTGCGCTCAGTGTGCGTGCAGTGTGCGCACAGTGTGCGTGCTGTGTGCGGGCTGTGCGCGCTGTGTGGGTGCAATGTGCGCGCTGTGTGGGTGCAATGTGCATGCTGTGTGCGCATAGTGTGCTTGATGTGTGCGGGCTGTGCGTGCAGTGTGCGTGCTGTGAGTGGGCTGAGTGCGGGCTGTACGCACACTGAACGCACGGCAGTGTGCATGCTGTGCGCAGGCTGTGGGCGCAGTGGTCGTGCAGTGTGCGTGCAGTGCATGCAGTGTGCGCACTGTGTGCGGGCAGTATGCATGCTGTGTGCGGGATGTGCGTGCAGTGTGCGTGCAATGTGAGCTCTGTGTGCGAGCTGTGCGCTCTGTGTGCGAGCTGTGCGCACAGTGTGCGCGCAGTGTGCGTGCTATGTGCGGGCTGTGCGCGCTGTGTGCGTGCAGTGTGCGCAAAGTCTGCGTGCTGTGTCTGGGCTGTGCGTGCAGTGTGCGTGCTTTGTGGGTGCAGTGTGCGTGCTGTGCGCACAGTGTGCCTGCTGTGTGCGGGCTGTGCGCA
>CM043705.1:220000-227500 GCA_023935145.1 Bretschneidera sinensis
TAAAGAAAGAATCTCCTATGCTAGACTCCTGGTGGAAATTGATGTTGCTAAAGACATCCAATTCACTGTTCCATTGACTTTAGTAAATGGTGATTCATTTGAACAGAAGGTATCATATGAGAACCTTCCTAGGTTCTGCTCCAAATGCAAAATGGTTGGCCATGACCTCCACTCTTGCAGCCTCAATTCAAATGCTGTTAAGGGAAACAAACCAAAGAATAAAGGTAAAGAGAAGGAGCCTTCTAGACAGGAAGAGCCAGTGCTCCAAAATGAGCAGACAGGAGATATAAACATCCTAAAGGAGAAGAATAGTGGGGATGCCTCTAAGCTAGTCTCACATGCTAAGGGTGACCCTGTCCAAGAGCATAGAGAAGCAATCCAAGTTGAGAATGCTCAAGCCATACCTGATCCCCCACCTGATGTAAGGGATGAGGAGGACCAGGTGATTCCTGTTCCCCCTACTCAGGTGGTGGCAGGATTGACATCTACTCCCCACCCAGGGAACATTGGGAAGGAGCTTAGGAAAAAGCCTGCCCATGGGCAGGAAAGTTGTGAAAGAGAAATGGGGCAGAAGGATCCTAAGGGGCAGGAAAGTGACTTCCAATTAGTCAAGAAAAAGAAAGGAAGAGTGGGCAGCAAAGAGACACATTCTACCAGGAAGGGAGGTGCAACCTCCTTGCCTCATAAATGATAGCTGCATGCTGGAATATCAGGGGCTTTCACAAGCCCCTGAAACATAATGGGGTTCTAAACCTCATGAAGATACACAAGATAGATATTATGGGAATCTTGGAGTGCAAGCTTGATGAGACCAAGCTGGTGAAGATAATGGACAACAAATTCAAGGGGTGGAGCCAAGCCAATAACTTATCTTCTCACACCTCAGGTAGGATTTTGATACTTTGGAACCCTTCCAAGGTTTGCTTATCTATTATTGATTCCTCCCCCCAAGTTATACACTGTAATGTATCATGCTTAACCACTTCATACAGTTTTTTAATTAGTTTTGTGTATGGTTTTAACTCCATTGTATCAAGGAGACCCTTGTGGAACAATCTATGTAATTTTGGCTTTGATCTGCACTCCCCTTAGCTTGTCTTGGGTGATTTTAATAATGTATTTGCTATTGATGAGAAAACTAATGGGCTGCCTGTTTCTGACTATGAGATTAGGGACCCCTCTAATTGTTGTAGGGAGACTGGCCTTTCTGATGTCAATTCTAGTGGATGCTACTTCACCTGGTCCAACAACAGAGTTTGGTGCAAGTTGGATAGAGCTATGGTTAACAATGTGTGGTATCAAAAGGGATTGAGAGCCCAAGCTTCCTTCTTACCTGCTGGCTGTATCTCTGACCACTCACCATGTATTATCCAATTGATGGATGAGGTTTGTGGGGGTAGGAGATCTTTCAAGTTCTTTAACATGTGGGCTGACCATGACAATTTCCTGGAGTTGATTAGTAAATATTGGAACTGTCCTAGGAGAGGCTCTAAGCAGTTCATTTTATGCAACATCTTGAAAGGCCTCAAACCCCATCTCAAGAATCTCAATGAGAAGCACTTCAGCCATATATCCAAGAGAGCTTCTGAGGCTGCAACAAAGCTAAACTGCATGCAGCAAGAGCTACATGATAATCCTAATGATGCAGATCTTCAAGTGAGGGTGGCCAATGCTAAGCTCAAAGCTTTTCAACTTGCAGAAGCTGAGCAAAGCTTCCTTTCTCAACAGGCCAAATGCAAATATTTGCTTAACAGTGATAGGGGGACCAAGCTATTTCATGCCCTGGTCAAGAGGAGGTCTATCAAAAACCACATTGCCTCAATAAGGTTAGCTAATGGCTGTCAATCAGCCTCTGAGAATGAAGTGGTCCTGGAATTCACTAGATTTTATAAGGAGCTGCTGGGCTCTTCTAGTAGCTGCAATCCTATTAAGACTGAGGTTATTAGTGGGGGGCCTATTCTTCATGAGAACCAGGCTGCTGAATTGATCAAAGATGTGACTGAGGAAGAAATCAAGGCTGCTTTGTGGAGTATTGGGGAGGATAAATCACCTGGCCCGGATGGATACTCTTCTAAATTCTTTAAGAAAGCATGGGATGTTACTCACAAAGAGATCAGTGAGGCAGTGCATGAATTCTTTCAGAGTGGTAGGCTTCTCAAACAGCTCAACCATTCCTCATTAGTCCTCATCCCCAAAAGTAAGCAAGCTTCTAAAGTTGAGGACTTCAGGCCCATAGCTTGTTGTAATGTGATATATAAAATAATCTCCAAGATTATGGCTGCAAGACTTGCTCCCTGCTTGAATCAAATTATCAGCCCTACTCAAGCTGCCTTCATTAAAGCAAGGAGCATGGCTGAAAATATATACTTGGTTCAAGAATTACTTAGGAAATATTGCAGGAAGAGGATCCCTCCAAGATGCATGATCAAGATAGACCTTAGAAAGGCTTATGACACTGTGGAATGGGAGTTCTTGAACAGCCTTTTAGAGGGGCTTGGGTTCCCTGAAAAGTTCAGAGCATGGACCATGGAATGTGTGTCTACAACATCCTTCTCCCTCTCCATCAATGGCAGCTTACATGGGTTTTTTAAAGGTAAAAGAGGGATTAGACAAGGAGACCCTCTTTCCCCTTACCTCTTTGTGTTGATAATGGAGTACTTATCTAGGCTGCTTAGGAGACTGAATGAAAAAGATGGCTTCAGATACCACCCCAAATGTGACAAACTCAAAATCACTCACCTGGCCTTTGCTGATGACTTGATCTTATTTGCCAGAGGGGAAGCTAAATCAGTGGGGTTGCTCATGAATTGTGTTAACACCTTCAGTGAGAGTTCTGGTCTAAAGCTTAGCCTCTCAAAGTCAAACATCCTCCATGCAGGAGTTAAGCCAGAGGAGCTTATGGAGATTAGAAGATGTACTGGCATGGAGGATGGCAGCCTCCCCTTCAAATATTTAGGGGTCCCTCTTGCCTCTGCAAGGCTGAATGCAACACACTATGCTCCCCTCATTGAAAAGATATCTGGATATATTAATGTGTGGGCTGGTTCCTCCCTATCATATGCTGGAAGAACTGAGCTCATCAAGTCTGTTCTTCAAGGTGTGGAATGTTTTTGGCTAGCTATCTTCCCCATTCCTGGCAACATTCTTGATAAGATTGTCAGACTATGCAGAACCTTTCTATGGAATGGCAAAAATGGAGGCATGAGAAAAGCCCTTGTTGCTTGGGCTGACATATGCAAACCTAAGCTTGAGGGAGGTCTTGGACTGGTGGAGCTTAAAACCTGGAATAAGGCTCTCCTCTCTAGAGTCTTGTGGAACATCCATATGAAGAAAGACTCCTTATGGATTCAATGGGTACAGCACTACTATCTTTTGAACAAATCCATATGGGAGATTACAGCCTGTAAGGAGGACTCCCCTCTTTGGAAGAAGATCTTAGAAATCAGAGATGAGTTAGCTGGGCAACCCCCTAATGTATTACAAGCCACCAACAAATTGATGGATTGGAGGCTGCATGATGAGTTGAGCATCAAGAAGGTGTATAATGCAATGAGGCAGAAAAATAATGAAGTTAGATGGGCTTCACTGGTTTGGAACTGCCACTGCCCCCCCTAAACAATCCTTCATTCTCTGGCTGGCAATAAAGGACAGACTCCTCACAAAGGACAAGCTTCATCTTGATGGCACTGATAAGCTGTGCCCCTTATGTTCTGAGCAGGAGGAGAACAAAGAGCACCTTTTTTTCTCATGTAGAGTAAGCAAGGAAGTATGGGTATCCATCAACAATTGGCTGGGATGCAGGAGACAAATGTTAACTATTGAGAGTGCCATTAGATGGACTATCAAAGCCAAAGGCACTGGTCCCCCTGCTGTGGCCAGAAAGTCTGCCCTTGCTAGCACAGTCTACAACATTTGGCTGGCCAGAAATGCTAAGCTGTTTGACAAAGCCTCTGCCCAGCCTGCTAGTATAGTGAAAAAGATCCAGCTGGGCATTTATAGAACTGTATATGCTGCCTGCCCTGAGCATAGGCTGCTGCTGTAGGGTCCATCCCTGCTGGGTTGGTACCATGTTCTGTGAGGCAGTGTGCCTTCTTTGTTTCCCCCATTGTTATCCCTATGCTGTGCTTGTTTTGTTTTCTCCCTGGGTATGCCTAGTTCCTATGTAAGTTTTGTATGTTGATGATGTTGTACATGCTGTTGGTTTTGCTGCCTTTCTAGGTCCAGCAGGTTCCATTTTGTTCATAAGTCCTTTTCAGCTTTAGGCTTTTGTTATAGCCTCTTTATTTGTATATGCCTCAATTGTAAATCTCCTGGGTATGCCCAGTGATTATTTTTGTACATTTTGATCACTTAATACAAGTTTATTTACAGATCAAAAAAGAAAGAGCTCTCAGTCACACAGTCAGCTAGAGAGAGAAGCTCTCAACTGTGAACAGTGCTGCCCATGGTATCCCAACCATCTCTCCTCCTTCTTCATCCCTTTCTGTGATATTCTTTCAGCCTTCTCCAGCATGGGGAAGAAGAAACCCCCTAGGAAACCTCCTCTCACAATCCAGGATCAAAATGATCTGGATTATGTCCAGAATCACTTCAAGAATAAAGCTGCTACAGTAACAATGTCGCAAGAAGAAGTTTCAGCTAACTCAAGCAGGGATGGGGCAAAGGGACCATCAAAGGAGTCAGTTTCTGCTTCCTGCTCCCTTGGAGGGGAAGATTCTCAAGCCTCAGGAACTCCTTTGAAGGCTGCCAGCTTGGGGAGGAATGAATGTTCTGCTGAAGCTTCGAAGGTGAACAGTACAAAGGATCATTTCCAAAGCAATGCTGCCTGCCAGACATTGCAAGAAGAGCCACTAGACATAGAAGATGAAATCCAAAGCTCCTCTGGGGAGAGCTTAAAGAGCTCAGGTCAAATGGAGTCCAGTTCTTCCAGTGAGGAAGAAGATTCAAGCTGTGAAGCTACTGTTCATGGTACTGTTCATGGTAGGAAGCCTGTGGCAAGTCTTGGAAGTGGAGAGGAGAGCAGTGAGTCTAGGCCTCATCCTCCAATGAAGAATGGGGGTTCCCAAGCTGACTCAAAGGGCCATGCAGCCTCCCCTGCTCCTGCTCCTGTAGGAGCTCAGTCTCCCTCCAACTCAAAGGGATTAAGGCCAGCTAACAATGAAGAGAACAAGAGGGCTCCCTAGGTCAGCCTCTTTGTAGAGAACAGAATCCAAAGTAAGGGCCTCCCCTTATCCAGTATACTTAGTGAGGGAGGTGTGGTTAGAGTCTCACATGAAGATGTGCTGGATGTCTTTGAGAGCCAGCCTTTCTGCTTGGTGGGGTATTTTGCTGGAAGATTTCCAGGAAGAGCAGCCCTCAAGAAGCTCACTGAATCCTGGAAGGTAAGGGTCAACATTCAATTCCATGAAAATGGCTGGATAGTCTTTAGATTTGATAATGAAGCTGCTAGCTTGAATGTATTACAAGAAGGCCCATACCAAGTATATGGTAGGCCTTTGCTATTGAAAGCATTGCCTAAATTTTTTAAATTTGACAATGAGGAAATCACTACAATCCCTGTATGGATCCAGATTAAAGTCCTGCCCCTTGAGCTATGGTCATCAAACTGCCTTAGCAAGATAGGTTCAGTCATAGGGAGACCTCTTTATGCTGACCAGTTCACTAGGACCAAAGAGAGAATATCCTATCCTAGACTCCTTGTTGAAGTGGACATAGCTAAGGAAATCCAATGCTCTATACCACTGTCCCTCCTAAATGGAGACACTTATGAACTAAAGATATGCTATGAGAACCTCCCTAGATATTGCTCTAACTGCAAAGTTGTAGGGCATGACCTACACTCCTGCAAACGGAATATCAACTCAGAAAGAGGTAAGAAGAGCAATGAGAAAGGGAAAGAGCAGGCTAGAAAGGACACTAATAAGTCCATGGAAGTGCCAACCAAAGAGAAGCCAAATCAGACTGAGAAGCCTAGTGAAGCTAGGGAAAGGGTAGAAGGGATGAGTGAGGTTAATCCTGCCCAAGAACCTAATGAAGCTGTCCAAGCTGAGATTGGAGACAATGGTAATGAGAGGGAGGGAATCCGGGAGCCCTCTCCCCCCCAAATCCAAGTGGTGGCTGGACTACAATCTCCTATACTCCCTGACCACCCCAATATGGTCCCAAGAAAAAAACCAAGCCTTGCACAAGGTAATAGTGAAAGAGATAGGGGCCCTGAAGCCCAAGGAGACAATGAGTTTCAAGTAATCAGAAGGAAGAAAGGAAAACTAGTCCAAAAAGGCAATCAACCAGCTAGGAAGGGAGGGGCTGCCTCCCGACCTCCTCAATGATAGTGGCATGCTGGAACATCAGGGGCTTTAACAAGCCCCTGAAGCAAAATGGGGTACTGCACCTCATGAAGAAACACAAAGTTGATATTATGGGAATTTTGGAATGTAAGCTGGATGAGGCAAAGCTGCTGAAGATTATGGATAACAAATTCCTTCAATGAAGACAGGTGAACAACTTCTCCACCCACTCTTCAGGCAGAATCTTGGTGCTTTGGGACCCTTCAAAGGTAAGCCTTACTGTATTGGAATCATCTCCCCAAGTTATCCATTGTAATGTTACCTATGCTGTTTCCTCTTATAGTTTTATTATTAGTTTGGTTTATGGTTTGAACTCCATTGTATCTAGGAGGCCCCTTTGGGATAACCTATGTAATTTCAGTTATGATTTGTCTTCCCCTTGGCTTGTCTTGGGTGATTTCAATAATGTTTTTGCTATAGATGAGAAATCTAATGGGCTGCCTGTAACAGATTATGAGATTAGGGACCCATCCTTTTGTTGTAGGGAGACAGGGCTAAGTGATGTAAATGCTGCAGGATGTTTCTTCACATGGACCAACAATAAGGTGTGGTGCAAACTGGACAGAGCCATGGCCAACAATGTGTGGTTCCAAGAGGGGATTAGAGCTCAAGCTTCCTTTCTCCCAGCTGGGTGCCTCTCAGACCACTCTCCTTGTGTTGTTAGACTGATGGAGCAGGTTAGTGGGGGTAGGAGATCTTTCAAATTTTTCAATATGTGGGCTGATCATGACATGTTTTTAGACATTGTTAGTGCTCATTGGGGCTGCCCTATAAGGGGTACAAAACAGTTCAAACTTTGCAAGCTTTTGAAAGGCCTCAAACCTCTTCTTAAGAACCTCAACAAGAACCACTTCAGCCACATTTCTGAGAGAGCCTTGGAGGCTGCAAACATTTTGGAGGGCCTACAGCAGGAACTTCATGACTCCCCTTATGATGCTGAGCTACAGGAGAGGGTGAAAAATGCAAGGCTCAAAGCATTCCAACTGGCTGAGGCTGAAAGAAGCTTTCTATCTCAGCAGGCCAAATGTAAATACCTCCTCAACAGTGATAGAGGAACCAAACTATTCCATGCTATAGTCAAGAGGAAGTCTGCCAAGAATCACATTGCCTCCATCAAAGCTGCCAACGGATCTCAAACATCTTCTGAAGATGA
>CM043705.1:232500-235000 GCA_023935145.1 Bretschneidera sinensis
GTGTGCACATGAGTCGCTTCGACGCCCCCAAGCATGGGGCTCTATCCTGAACGTGTCCTAGGGAGGGACAAGGGCCTCGCAGCATACAAAGGTTGTTCCAAAAGTCTCCCGCACGATAGCACCAGATAGCACAATGGCGCCTCATATGTGCCACCGCTAAAGAAACCTTTGGCTCACTCCCAGGCATGAAGTCTGGCCCCACAACCAGCATCATCACCAGCGCACAAAGGGCATCACACCATGCCCGGGCTTGCCTCCACTCCTCCTGTACTATTACGGGCTAGCCCGTCGTGCGCACATGAGTAGCTTCAACGCCCCCGAGCTTGGGGCTCTGTCCTAATTGCATTGGCTCAACTATACTAAGGGCATCACACCATGCTCGGGTTTGCCTCCACTCCTCCTGTACTATTACGGGCTAGCCCGTCGTGCGCACATGAGTCGCTTCGATGCCCCCAAGCATGGGGCTCTGTCCTAACCGTGTCCGAGGGAGGGACAAGGGGCAAGGGCCTCGCAGCATACAAAAGTTGTTCCAAAAGTCTCCCGCACGATAGCACCAGATAGCACAATGGTGCCGCACATGTGCCACCGCTAAAGAAACTTTTGGCTCACTCCAAAGCATGAAGTTCGGCCCCACAACAAGCATCATCACCAGCGCACAAAGGGCATCACACCATGCCCAGGTTTGCCTCCACTCCTCTAGTACTATTACGGGCTAGCCCGTCGTGCGCACATGAGTAGCTTCAACGCCCCCAAGCATGGAAGTTCATTGTTTTTTAATTTTTTAGGTTTCTACGCACACTTGTGCGGGCTGTGCGCACAGTTTGTGCCAAGATTGCGCAGGCTGTGCCCAATGTGCCTGCAAAAAAACCTCAGGTTGCGCGCAGTGTGCGCACAATGTGGGCGCAGTGTGCGCACAATGTGCGCGCGGTGCGCACAGTGTGCATGCAGTGTGCGGGCGGTGTGGGGGATGTGCGAATGGTGTGCGCGTAGTGTGCGTGCAATGTGCGCACAGTGTGCGTGCTGTGCATGCTGTGTGCGGGCAGTGCGCACTGTGTACGTGCAGTGTGCACGCAGTATGCGCATAGTGTGCGTGCTGTGTGCGGGCTGTGTGTGCAGTGTGCGTGCAATGTGCGCTCTCTGTGGGAGCTGTTCGCACTGTGTGAGCGTAGTGTGCGAGCTATGTGCGGGTTGTGCGTGCAGTGTGCGCGCAGTGTGCGTGCTGTGTAGGGGCTGTGCACGCAGTGTGCGGGCAATGTGCGTGCAGTGTGCGTGTAGTGTGCGTGTAGTGTGCGCGCAATGTGCGCTCTGTGTGGGAGCTGTGCGCACAGTGTGCGTGCTGTGTGCGGGCTGTGCGCGCAGTGTGCGTGCAATGTGCGCGCTGTGTGCATGCAGTGTGCATACAGTCTGCGCACAGTGTGCGTGCTGTGTGCATGTTGTGTGCGGGCTGTGCGTGCAGTGTGCGTGCAATGTGCGCTCTATGTGGGAGCTGTGCGCACAGTGTGCGTGCTGTGTGCGGGCTGTGCGCGCAGTGTGCGTGCAATGTGCGCGCTGTGTGCATGCAGTGTGCATACAGCCTGCGCACAGTGTGCGTGCTGTGTGCATGTTGTGTGCGGGCTGTGCGTGCAGTGTGCGTGCAATGTGCGCTCTATGTGGGAGCTGTGCGCGTAGTGTGCGCGCAGTGTGCTTGCTATGTGCGGGCTGTGCGCGTAGGGTGCGGGCTGTGCGCGCAGGGTGCGGGCTGTGTGCACAGGGTGCGGGCTGTGCGCGCAGGGTGTGTGCAGTGTGCACACAGTGTGCGTGCTGTGTCCGGGCTGTGTGCGCAGTGTGCGTGCAGTGTGCGTGCTGTGTGCGGGCTGTGCACGTAGTGTGCGTGCAATGTGTGTTCAGTGTGCGTGTAGTGTGCGCGCAATGTGTGCTCTGTGTGGGAGCTATGCGCCAAGTGTGCTTGCTGTGTACGGGCTGTGCGCGTAGTGTGCGTGCAATGTGCTTGCTGTGTGCGCACAGTGTGCATGCAGTGTGCGCGCAGTGTGCGTGCTGTGTGCGGGCTGTCCATACTATGTGCGGGCTGTGCGTGCAGTGTGCGTGTAATGTGCGCGCTGTGTGCGGGCAGTGTGCGTGCTGTGTGCGGGCTATGCGTGCAGCTTGCGTACAATGTGCGCTCTGTGTGGGAGCTGTGCGCACAGTGTGCGCGCAGTGTGCGTGCTATGTGCGGGCTATGCGCGCAGTGTGCGCGCAGTGTGCATGCAGTGTGAGCACAGTGTGCATGCTATGTGCAGGCTGTGCACACAGTGTGCGTGTAATGTGCGCGCTGTGTGGGCACAGTGTGCTTGCTGTGTGCGGGCTGTGCGCGTAGTGTGCGTGCAGTGTGAGCATAGTGTGCGTGCAGTGTGCGTGCTATGTGCGGGCTGTGCGTGCAGTGTGCGCATAGTGTGCGTGCTGTGTGTGGGCTATGCGCGCAGTGTGCGTGCAATGTGCGCGCTGTGTGCGCACAGTGTGCTTG
>CM043705.1:240000-250000 GCA_023935145.1 Bretschneidera sinensis
CCCTCTCCTGCGCCCCCTTCCAGGGGACTTGGGCTCGGTCCGTCGCTGAGGACGCTTCTCCAGACTACAATTCAGATGCCGTGGGCACCCGATTTTCAAGCTGGGCTTTTCCCGGTTCGCTCGCCGTTACTAGGGGAATCCTTGTTAGTTTCTTTTCCTCCGCTTATTGATATGCTTAAACTCAGCGGGTATTCCCGCCTGACCTGGGGTCGCGATTCGAACGTCGCCTAGACAATGTGCACAAGGGTCATAAAGAGCTACGCGAGAGATAAGCACACGATAAAAGGACAAGGTTTTTCGACCACCGATTTTCGCGGCATTCATCACCCAATACTCGTTTTTCAACCATCCGCGAACAAGAGCACACGGAAGGCCATCTTCCGCCCACGAAACTCCCACTTCTCGTTCGAGAAGTGGAATGTGGAGCAACGATGCGTGACACCCAGGCAGACGTGCCCTCGGCCTGACGGCTTAGGGCGCAACTTGCGTTCAAAGACTCGATGGTTCACGGGATTCTGCAATTCACACCAAGTATCGCATTTCGCTACGTTCTTCATCGATGCGAGAGCCGAGATATCCGTTGCCGAGAGTCATTTTTGACATTTTAAGACAGCACAGCTTCCTAACACACACTGTTTCCGAGGTGACAAGAGTGTGCTCTTCTGTTCAAGTTCCTTGGCGCATTCAGCGTCGGGGTTTATTGTTGTTGCGGAGAGAGAAAAAGCATGCCACCGCCACTCCAAATGAGCAACGATTGAAAACGCTCAATACTCGCACCGCTACGGGGACGAGGGGCTCGAGAGCCCTCCGACTCCGAAGAGTGTTATACACGTTCTCAGGTCATTCTGCTACGCAGGTTTCGACAATGATCCTTCCGCAGGTTCACCTACGGAAACCTTGTTACGACTTCTCCTTCCTCTAAATGATAAGGTTCAGTGGACTTCTCGCGACGTCGTCGGCGGTGAACCGCCCACGTCTTCGAGATCCGAACACTTCACCGGACCATTCAATCGGTAGGAGCGACGGGCGGTGTGTACAAAGGGCAGGGACGTAGTCAACGCGAGCTGATGACTCGCGCTTACTAGGAATTCCTCGTTGAAGACCAACAATTGCAATGATCTATCCCCATCACGATGAAATTTCAAAGATTACCCGGGCCTATCGGCCAAGGCTATAGACTCGTTGAATACATCAGTGTAGCGCGCGTGCGGCCCAAAACATCTAAGGGCATCACAGACCTGTTATTGCCTCAAACTTCCTTGGCCTAAAAGGCCATAGTCCCTCTAAGAAGCCGACCGTGGAGGGTGTCCTCCACGTAGCTAGTTAGCAGGCTGAGGTCTCGTTCGTTAACGGAATTAACCAGACAAATCACTCCACCAACTAAGAACGGCCATGCACCAGCACCCATAGAATCAAGAAAGAGCTCTCAGTTAGTAGTCAACCCGGGCAGCTAGAGAGAGAAGCTCTCAACTGTGAACAGTGCTGCCCATGGTCTCCCGACCATTTCTCCTCCTTCTACACCTCTTTCTGTCCCATTCCCTCCTCCATCTACAGCATGGGGAAGAAGAACCATCATAGGAAGCCTCCTCTCTTAGTTCAGGAGCAACATGATCTGGATTTTGTCCAGAATCACTTCAAGAACAAAGCTGCTACAGTAACTCTGTCGAGAGAAGAAGATTCAGTCAGCTCTAGCAAGAATAGTGCCATGGCTCCATCTAAAAGGTCAGCCTCCTCTTCCCGCTCCTTGGGTGAGAAGGTTCCCCGATCCATTGGGTCTCAGGTGGAAGCTATTGTCTCAGACAAGCATGGAAGCTCTGCGAGAGCTTCAATGGTGAACAGTACACAAGTTCAAATGAAGGGCAATGCAGCTAGCAAGGCAATGCAAGAAGAGTCCCAGGATCCTGAGGAGGAGCTCTCTATCTCTCTCGAGGGGAGTGGAGAGGGCTCAGACCAATTAGAGTCCTACTCCACTAGTGAAGAAGAAGACACAAGCTGCCAAGCAACTGTTCATGGTACTGTTCATGGAAAGCCTGCTGCAGGGCAAGGTAGGAGAATGGAAAGCAATGAGGCCAGTCCTCCCTCCTCCTTGAAGAATAGAAGTGCTCAGTCTGACTCAAGGGACAATGCAGCTCCTCCAGCTCCTAGTCCTCAAGGAAACCTGCCTACTAACTCCACAGGCCTGAGGCCTACTTCACATGAAGAAGCTAAGAAAGCTCCTTGGGTCAGCCTCTTTGCAGAGAATAGAATGCAAAGCAAGGGCCTCCAGCTCTCTTCCATAGCTAGTGAGGGAGGAACAGTCAGTGTCACTCAGGAAGACATGCTGGAAGTGTTTGAAGACCAGTCTTTCTGCTTGGTGGGCTACTTTGCTGGCAGATTCCCAGGGAGGACAGCACTGAAAAAGCTCACGGATTCCTGGAAGGTAAGAGTCTCTACACAGTTTCATGAAAATGGTTGGATTGTGTTTAGATTTGGTAATGAAGAATCAAGTTTAACTGTGTTGCAAGAAGGCCCTTACCAAGTTTATGGTAGGCCTTTGCTCCTGAAATCTATGCCTAAACTATTTAAGTTTGGTAATGAGGAAATCACTACTATCCCTGTATGGATTCAACTAAAAGGGCTTCCCCTAGAGCTATGGTCAGCAAGCTGCCTCAGTAAGATAGGTTCATTCCTGGGTAAACCCCTCTATGCTGATCAATTCACTAAGAGTAAAGAAAGAATCTCTTATGCTAGACTCCTTGTGGAAATTGATGTTGCTAAAGACATTCAATTCACTGTTCCATTGACTTTAGTAAATGGTGATTCATTTGAACAGAAGGTCAACCTTCCTAGGTTCTGCTCCAAATGCAAAGTGGTTGGCCATGACCTCCACTCTTGCAGCCTCAATTCAAATGCTGTTAAGGGGAACAAACCAAAGAGTAAAGGGAAAGAGCCTTCTAGACAGGAAGAGCCAGTGCTCCATAATGAGCAGACAGGAGATATAAACATCCTAAAGGAGAAGAATAGGGGGGATGCCTCTAAGCTAGTCTCACATGCTAAGGGTGACCCTGTCCAAGAGCATAGAGAAGCAATCCAAGTTGAGAATGCTCAAGCCAGACCTGATCCCCCACCTGATGTAAGGGTTGAGGAGGGCCAGGAGATTCCTGTTCCCCCTATTCAGGTGGTGGCAGGATTGACATCTACTCCCCACCCAGGGAACATTGGGAAGGAGCTTAGGAAAAAGCCTGCCCATAGGCAGGAAAGTTGTGAAAGAGATATGGGGCAGAAAGATCCTAAGGGGCAGGAAAGTGACTTCCAATTAGTCAAGAAAAAGAAAGGAAGAGTGGGCCACAAAGAGACACATTCTACCAGGAAGGGAGGAACAACCTCCTTGCCTCATAAATGATAGCTGCATGCTGGAATATCAGGGGCTTTCACAAGCCCCTGAAACATAATGGGGTTCTAAACCTCATGAAGATACATAAGATAGATATTATGGGAATCTTGGAGTGCAAGCTTGATGAGACCAAGCTGGTGAAGATAATGGACAACAAATTCAAGGGGTGGAGCCAAGCCAACAACTTCTCTTCTCACACTTCAGGCAGGATTTTGATACTTTGGAACCCTTCCAAGGTTTGCTTATCTATTATTGATTCTTCCCCCCAAGTTATACACTGTAATGTATCATGCTTAACCACTTCATACAGTTTTGTAATTAGTTTTGTGTATGGTTTTAACTCCATTGTATCAAGGAGACCCTTGTGGAACAATCTATGTAATTTTGGCTTTGATTTGCATTCCCCTTGGCTTGTCTTGGGTGATTTTAATAATGTATTTGCTATTGATGAGAAAACTAATGGGCTGCCTGTTTCTGACTATGAGATTAGGGACCCCTCTAATTGTTGTAGGGAGACAGGCCTTTCTGATGTCAATTCTAGTGGATGCTACTTCACCTGGTCCAACAACAGAGTTTGGTGCAAGTTGGATAGAGCTATGGTTAACAATGTGTGGTATCAAAAGGGATTGAGAGCCCAAGCTTCCTTCCTACCTGCTGGCTGTATCTCTGACCACTCACCATGTATTATTCAATTGATGGATGAGGTTTGTGGGGGTAGGAGATCTTTCAAGTTCTTTAACATGTGGGCTGACCATGACAATTTCCTGGAGTTGATTAGTTCCCATTGGAACTGTCCTAGGAGAGGCTCTAAGCAGTTCATTTTATGCAACATCTTGAAAGGCCTCAAACCCCGTCTCAAGAATCTCAATGAGAAGCACTTCAGCCATATATCCAAGAGAGCTTCTGAGGCTGCAACAAAGCTAAACTGCATGCAGCAAGAGCTACATGATAATCCTAATGATGCTGATCTTCAAGTGAGGGTGGCCAATGCTAAGCTCAAAGCTTTTCAGCTTGCAGAAGCTGAGCAAAGTTTCCTTTCTCAACAGGCCAAATGCAATTATTTGCTCAACAGTGATAGGGGGACCAAACTATTTCATGCCCTGGTCAAGAGAAGGTCTATCAAAAATCATATTGCCTCAATAAGGTTAGCCAATGGCTCCCAATCAGCCTCTGAGAAGGAAGTGGTCCTGGAATTCACTAGATTTTATAAGGTGCTGCTGGGCTCTTCTGGTAGCTGCAATCCTATTGAGACGAAGGTTATTAGTGGGGGGCCTCTTCTTCATGAGAACCAGGCTGCTGAGTTGATCAAAGATGTGACTGAGGAAGAAATCAAGGCAGCTCTGTGGAGTATTGGGGAGGATAAATCCCCTGGTCCGGATGGATACTCTTCTAAATTCTTTAAGAGAGCATGGGATATCACTCACAAAGAGATCATTGAGGCAGTTCAAGAATTCTTTCAGAGTGGTAGGCTTCTTAAACAGCTCAACCATTCCTCCCTTGCCCTGATCCCCAAAAGTAAGCAAGCTTCTAGAGTTGAGGACTTCAGACCCATAGCTTGCTGCAATGTGATATATAAGATAATCTCCAAGATTATGGCTGCAAGACTGGCCCCTTGTTTGAATCAACTTGTCAGCCCTACTCAAGCTGCCTTCATTAAAGCCAGGAGTATGGCAGAAAACATATACTTGGTCCAAGAATTGCTTAGAAAATATTGTAGGAAGAGGATCCCTCCTAGATGCATGATCAAGATAGACCTTAGAAAGGCTTATGACACTGTGGAATGGGAGTTCTTGAATAGCCTTTTAGAGGGGCTTGGATTCCCTGAAAAGTTTAGAGCATGGACCATGGAATGTGTATCTACAACATCCTTCTCCCTCTCCATCAATGGCAGCTTACATGGTTTTTTTAAAGGTAAAAGAGGGATTAGACAAGGGGATCCTCTATCTCCCTACCTCTTTGTGCTGATAATGGAGTACCTATCTAGGCTGCTTAGAAGATTGAATGAAAAGGATGGCTTCAGATACCACCCCAAATGTGACAAACTCAAAATTACTCACCTGGCCTTTGCTGATGATCTTATCTTATTTGCTAGAGGTGAAGCTAAATCAGTGGGGTTACTCATGAATTGTGTTAACACCTTCAATGAGTGTTCTGGTCTAAAGGCTAGTCTCTTAAAGTCTAACATCCTCCATGCAGGAGTTAAGCCTGAGGAGCTCAGGGAGATTAGAAGATGTACTGGAATGGAGGATGGCAGCCTCCCTTTCAAATATTTAGGGGTCCCTCTTGCCTCTTCAAGGCTGAATGCTACACACTATGCTCCCCTCATTGAAAAGATTTCAGGATACATTAATGTGTGGGCTGGCTCCTCTTTATCATATGCTGGAAGAACTGAGCTCATCAAGTCTGTCCTCCAAGGAGTGGAATGCTTTTGGCTAGCTATCTTCCCCATTCCTGGCAACATTCTAGATAAGATTGTCAGACTATGCAGAACCTTTCTATGGAATGGTAAGAATGGTGGTATGAGAAAAGCTCTTGTTGCTTGGGCTAACATATGTAAACCTAAACTTGAGGGAGGTCTTGGGCTGGTGGAGCTTAAAACTTGGAATAAGGCTCTCCTTTCCATAGTTTTGTGGAACATTCATATGAAGAAAGACTCCTTATGGATACAATGGGTTCAGCATTACTACCTTTTGAACAAATCCATATGGGAGATTAGAGCATGCAAGGAGGACTCCCCTCTTTGGAAGAGAATCTTAGAAATCAGAGATGAGATAGTTGGGCAACCCCCTAATATATTACAAGCTGCCAACAAATTGATGGACTGGAGGCTGCATGATGGGTTGAGCATCAAGAAGGTGTATAATGCATTGAGGCAGAAAAGTAATGAAGTTAGATGGGCTTCACTGGTTTGGAATTGCCACTGCCCCCCTAAACAATCCTTCATTCTTTGGCTGGCAATAAAGGACAGACTCCTCACAAAAGACAAACTCCACCTTGATGGAACTGACAAGCTGTGCCCCTTATGTTCTGAGCAGGAGGAGAACAAAGAACACCTCTTCTTCTCCTGTAGAGTCAGCAAGGAAGTATGGGTATCCATCAACAAATGACTGGGATGCAGGAGACAAATGATATCTATTGAGAGTGCCATTAGATGGACTATCAAAGCTAAAGGCACTGGTCCCCCTGCTGTGGCCAGAAAGTCTGCCCTTGCTAGCACAGTCTACAATATCTGGCTGGCTGGAAATGCTAAGCTGTTTGACAAAGCCCCTGCCCAACCTGCTAGTATTGTGAAGAAGATCCAGCTGGGTATTTATAGAACTGTATATGCTGCCTGTCCTGAGCATAGGCTGCTGCTGTAGGGTCCTTCCCTGCTGGGTTGCCACCATTTGCTCCATGCTGTCTTTGTTTTGTTTACTCCCTGGGTTTGCCCAGTTCCCATGTAAGTTTTTATATGTTGATGCTGTTGTAAATGCTGTTGGCATTGATGCCTATCTAGGTCTAGCAGGTTCCATTTTGTTCATAAGTCCTTTTCAGCTTTAGGCTTTTGTTAAAGCCTTCTTTATTTGTATATGCCTCAAATGTAAATCTCCTGGGTATGCCCAGTGATTATTTTTGTACATTTTGATCACTTAATACAAGTTTATTTACAGATCAAAAAAAAAAAAAAAAAAAAAGAGCTCTCAGTTGCTCTCAGAAACCTCTCACTAGAATTTTAGAGAGAGAAGCTCTCAAGCAAAATCCCGTTTTTGCTCAATTCTCATGATTTCAGTGTTTCTGATTAATTTCCTTCACTCTTTCCATCTGGCATAGATCATTCTTACGCCATGGGCAAGAAGAAACCAAATCGTAAGCCCTTGGTTAATGCAAAAGATCAGAAAGACAACAAATTTTTCAAAAATTTTGCTGGAAAATCAGTTGCTACAGTGATTTCGCGAATTCCAGATTCTGCAGAAGATGGCCAGTCCTCTGCAACTGCGGCTCAATTGGAGTCAGATAGTCTTTCCTGCACCTTAGGTGAGGAGGACTCCAGCTCCATTGCTCTTGAGGATGATGTTTCCAGCTCTGAAAACCATTGCTGCAAAATTACAGAAAATGTGGGTTCACCACATTCTGCTTCACCAGCTAAATCTGCATTTAATGTCAACAGCAATGGGGCTCGTAATGATGAAGCAAAGAAGGCCTCGTGGGTTAGTCTCTTTGCAAACAATAGAAAGCCCAGCAACGGTATGAAACTGACCCCCATGGAAATCGAAAACAATGAAATCTGTGTAACAGAAAGTCATGTAGATGAGGTGCTCGATGAAATGCCTCACTGCCTTGTAGGATATTTTGCAGGAAGATTTCCGGGCAAACGAGCATTGCAGCTTATCACTGACTCCTGGAAGGTTCTAGTTTCTGTCCAGTTCCACGAAAGTGGCTAGATTCTCTTCAAGTTTGGGACTGAAGAAAGCATGATGAAGGTACTACAAGAAGGACCATACATTGTGTATGGAAGATCACTCCTTCTTAAGATCATGCCCAAATTCTTTCAATTTGACAATGAGGAGATCAGTACCATGCCTATATGGGTGCAGTTGAAGAATCTTCCACTAAAATTGTGGTGCCCAACAGTTCTAAGTATGATTGGATCTTGTCTAGGGAAGCCATTATATGCGGACAATCTCATAGCCACGAAGAAGAGAATCTCATATGCAAGACTTCTAGTTGAGATTGATGTTGCAAAGGAAATCCAAAATTCGGTCTGCATAAAGCTTCCAGGAGGCAATGAAATAGATCAAAATATCACATATGAGAACTTGCCTAAATTCTGCAATGGTTGCAAAGTAATTGGCCATTCTGCAGAAAATTGCAAGTATAAAGCTGCCCCTGCTTCCAAGGAAAAACAAGTTTTGAAACTTGACCAGGCAGCAAATCCTAGTTCGAGCAACCTAAATTCTGTTAAGGCAACTACCTCTTCTCTTCCAGTTAACACTGGAAAAGCATCTGCCTCAACTCTTCCAGTCATCTCTGGAATAGTAGCTCCAACAGATCCCGTTCCTTCTAAGCATACTGCTACAGCTCTTCTAGTCACTACTGGAAAAGTAGCTCCAATTGAGCCCGTTCCTTCTAAGCCTACTGCCTCAGCTAGTCCAATCACCACTGGAAAAGCAGCTCCATCAGAGCCTGTTCCTTCAAGGCTTCAAGAGCAGTCAACAACCATAGCTTCTGGTTCTGCCACAAAACAGAGTGGCCACCCAATTAGCACTGATGGTACAAGGGACAGAGACAGGGACAGAAAGGCCCCTGCAATCAAGGGGACTCAGCCAACAGTTAGGAAGAGACAGCCCAAAGGCCCAGCCAATGAAACTCCAAAGGAAGGGAAGGGGGGGTTGCCCCTCTTACTGCCTCATGAAAGTTGCAAGCTGGAATATCAGGGGCTTCCATAAGTCCCTGAAACAAAATGGGGTCCTGCACCTCATGAATAAAAATAATATTGATATCATTTGTATTTTGGAGACAAAGTTGAATGAGGAGAATCTCAACAAAATAATGAAGAGCAAGTTCAGATTGTGGAATCAAGTCAACAACTTCCATACCCATGCTGCTGGTAGAGTGCTAATCCTCTGGAACCCTTCAAAGGTTAGTCTCTCTGTTATTGATACCACGCCCCAAGTTGTTCACTGTGATGTAAAGTGCTTAGTTTCTTCTATTAAATTTTCTGCAAGTTTTGTCTATGGTCTCCATACTATTGTATCTCGTAGACCACTTTGGGACAATCTTAGTGCTTTCAGCAACAGCATCACCACCCCTTGGCTGGTTATTGGGGACTTTAATAATGTGTTTTCTGTGGAAGAGAAGGGGAATGGTTTACCTGTTTCAGCATACGAGTTAAGGGACCCCCTTTCTTGCTGTAGTAAAACAGGCCTCACAGATATAAATTTCATTGGTTGCTTGTATACTTGGACAAACAACCACACATGGTGCAAACTTGACAGAGCTATGGTGAACAGTACTTGGATTCACAGGGGTTTGCATACCCACGCTAAGTTTACTCTTCCTGGTTGCCTTTCCGACCATGCTCACTGTATTGTTTCCCTCTTTGATGAGGAGAGGGGTGGGAAAAGGCCTTTCAAATTCTTCAACATGTGGGCTTCTCATGAAAATTTCTTGGAGACAGTAAATGGGACTTGGAAAAATAATTATGAAGGCTTCAAGATGTTCAATCTCTGTAAGAAATTGAAAGCCTTAAAAGGTCCTCTCAAGCAATTGAATGAGAGGCATTTCAGCCACATTTCCTCAAGGGCAGCAGAGGCATCTAATGAATTGTTAAGAATGCAACAGGAGCTGCATGATAACAATCTTGATTCTGATTTGCAAGTCAGAGTAGCAGAGCAAAGACTTAAGACTTTCAAGTTGGCTGAAGCAGAAAGGAGCTTCTACTCGCAACAGGCAAAATGCAAATTTTTAATGAACAGTGACAGAGGTACAAAATTCTTCCATGCCATTATGAAAAAGAATACTAGCAGAAACCACATTGCAGCTGTGGAAACTCCGGAAGGCCATCAGACAACTTCCCTGGTGCAAGTGGCGTCTGAGTTCATCCGCTTCTACAAAAATCTTTTGGGCTCAGCGGATGTTTGTTGCCCA
>CM043705.1:272500-277500 GCA_023935145.1 Bretschneidera sinensis
AAGCACACGATAAAAGGACAAGGTTTTTCGACCACCGATTTTCGCGGCATTCATCACCCAATACTCGTTTTTCAACCATCCGCGAACAAGAGAACACGGAAGGGCATCTGAGCAAGATTTTCGAGAAATCCATTGGGTCACTGGCTTTGAAGAAGGTTTGCTTCCTTTCAGATATCTTAGAGTTCCCTTGGCTTCTTCAAGGCTCTCTACTGGGCATCTGAGCAAGATTTTCGAGAAATCCGTTGGGTCACTGGCTTTGAAGAAGGTTTGCTTCCAAATGTATGTGGGCATATGACTACTGGCAGGATCAACCAGGTAGCATTCCTTTGCGATAACAAAACCGCATGAGCCAATCTAACCTACAGGTCAAAAAGGTCAACACGATCCTTGTTGTCATACTTTAGGGACAAAATGCAACGATTGGGCGAATGGAGGATGAATCCCCTAGCCCACATACATTTTCGCATCCGAGAGAACAACCGAACCCCCGTGAGCCACAGCAATCACAACATAACATGAGACAGACTTGGAACATGGGGCCGAGCTACAATCCATCCAGCACCCTTTCGAGGATACGAAGAGAAAAGGGACAGCATCACATTCGAATTCCATTTCCGTAGGTTCACAGCACAAGACCCACACACTAACCCACAGAGCAAAAGGGGCACATGGGGTAAACTTGAAATGGTGCGCGCGTCAACAGTTCGATGCACAAGCATGGAGCCTGCCAACCCGCACAACCCAATCACCACTCACACGCCGCACGTACAATAGGAAACAGCTACGCTAAATGAACCACAACCCAACAAGCATATAAAAAGCCGCTGAGTAGCAGAACCACCGAGCATAGCCACACCTAAGCCGCTAAGCGCGCAATCCTTAACAAAGGGACAAAAATTAATTGCATTGGCTCAACTATACCAAGGGCAACACACCATGCCCGGGTTTGCCTCCACTCCTCTTGTACTATTACGAGGTAGTCCGTCGTGCGCACATGAGTAGCTTCGACGACCCCGAGCATGGGGCACTGTCCTAAATGCATTGGCCCAACTTTACTGAGGGCATCACACCATGCCCAGGTTTGCCTCCACTCCTCCTGTACTATTACGGGCTAACCCATCGTGCGCACATGAGTCGCTTCGACGCCCCCAAGCATGGGGCTCTGTCCTAACCGTGTCCGAGGGAGGGACAAGGGACAAGGGCCTCGCAGCATACAAAGGTTGTTCCAAAAGTCTCTCGCACGACAGCACCAGACAGCACAAGGGTGCCTCAAATGTGCCACCGCTAAAAAAAACCTTTGGCTCACTCCCAGGCATGAAGTCCGGCTCCACAACCAGCATCATCACCAATGCACAAAGGGCATCACACCATGCCCAGGCTTGCCTCCACTCATCCTGTACTATTACGGGCTAGCCCGTCGTGTGCACATGAGTAGCTTCGACGCCTCCGAGCATGGGGCTCTGTCCTAATTGAATTGGCTCAACTATACTAAGGGCATCACACCATGCCCGGGTTTGCCTCCACTCCTCCTGTACTATTACGGGCTAGCCCATCGTGCGCACATGAGTCGCTTCGACGCCCCCAAGCATGGGGCTCTGTCCTGAACGTGTCCGAGGGAGGGACAAGGACCTCGTAGCATACAAAGGTTGTTCCAAAAGTCTCTCGCACGGCAGCACCAGACAGCACAAGGGCGCCTCACATGTGCCACCGCTAAAGAAACCTTTGGCTCACTCCCAGGCATGAAGTCTGGCCCCACAACCAGCATCATCACCAGTGCACAAAGGGCATCACACCATGCCCGGGCTTGCCTCCACTCCTCCTGTACTATTACGGGCTAGCTCATCGTGCGCACATGAGTAGCTTCGATGCCCCCGAGCATGGGGCTCTGTCCTAATTGCATTGGCTCAACTATACTAAGGGCATCACACCATGCCCGGGTTTGTCTCCACTCCTCCTGTACTATTACGGACTAGCCCGTCGTGCGCACATGAGTCGCTTCGACGCCCCCAAGTATGGGGCTCTGTCCTAACCGTGTCCGAGGGATGGACAAGGGGCAAGGGCCTCGCAGCATACAAAGGTTGTTCCAAAAGTCTCTCGCACGATAGCACCAGACAGCACAATGGTGCCTCACATGTGCCACCGCTAAAGAAACCTTTGGCTCACTCCCAAGCATGAAGTCCGGCCCCCCAACAAGCATCATCACCAGCGCACAAAGGGCATCACACCATGCCCGGGTTTGTCTCCACTCCTCTAGTACTATTACGGGCTAGCCCGTCGTGCGCACATGAGTAGCTTTAACGCCCCCAAGCATGGGGCTCAGTCCTAATTGCATTAGCTCAACTATACTGAGGGCATCACACCATGCTCGGGTTTGCCTCCACTCCTCCTGTACTATTACGAGCTAGCCCTTCGTGCGCACATGAGTTGCTTCGACGCCCCCAAGCATGGGGCTCTGTCCTAACTATATTCGTGGGAGGGACGGGGGGGGAGGGCCAACACAGCATACAGAGGTTGTTCCAAAAGTCCCTCACGCAATAGCACCATTCGGCACACTGGTGCCTAACATGTGCCATCTCTAAAGAAACCATTGACTCACTCCCAAGCATGAAGATCAGCCCCACGTAGGCCTCCTATACAGTCATCGGCCGCACATTGTTATCAATTTGGCACACACGATTGCCCACATTTTTTGCTACAATTTTTTTGGTTGCCATCTGGTGACCACCGCGACAACAACCGTGGGGTGGTGGTGCGGCCTTCCACCACCATTAACCCGGCAAATCAATTCCGTTTGCGGGAGGGACACATCGTAGGCATCCTATAAGGTCTTTAGCGCACGCAATTGCCCACATTTTTTCGCTCATGTTGTGGGTCATTTCCGACAACCACCACGGCAGCCACCTTGGGGTGGTGGTGCTTGCTGCCACCACCATTGACCGGGCAAGCCAGTTCAGTCCGAGTCCACTACAATGTCTGAGCCATCACCCTAGGCCTAAAAAATCCAATTCAAAGTATTTTGTAACGATTTTTTGTACATAGGATACGAAAATTGTAATCTTCCATGAGAAAAATTATAAAAAAAATTTGAGCATCAGAACTATTATTTTTTATTTTTTGAATATTAAAAATTCAATAAATCCTAAAAAATTAAATATTTGGAATTTTGACATGAAATTTTGTAAACAATTCAAGAAAAACCGAATCTTCCATTATGAATTTTTTGAGAGCATATTAAGGTCTGGAAGTTCATTGTTTTTTAATTTTTTAGGTTTCTACGCACACTTATGCGGGCTATGCGCACAGTTTGTGCCAAGATTGCGCAGGTTGTGCCCGCAAAAAAAACCTCAGGTTGCACGCAGTGTGCGCATTGTGCGCACAGTGTGCATACAGTGTGCGCGCGGTGTGGGGGATGTTTGAATGGTGTGCGCGCAGTGTGCATGCAATGTGCGCATAGTGTGCGTGCTGTGTGCGGGCTGTGCGCGCAGTGTGCGTGCAGTGTGCGTGCAGTATGCGCACAGTGTACATGCTATGTGCGGGCTGTGCGTGCAGTGTGCGTGCAATGTGCGCTCTGTGTGGGAGCTATGCGTGCAGTGTGCGCGCAGTGTGCGTGCTATGTGCGGGCTGTGCGCGCAGTGTGTGTGCAGTGTGCGTGCAGTGTGCGCACAGTGTGCGTGCTGTGTGCGGGCTGTGTGCGCAGTGTGCGTGTAATGTGCGCGCTGTGTGCGCACAGTGTGCTTGCTGTGTGCGGGCTATGCGCGCAGTGTGCGTGTAGTGTGCGTGCTGTGTGCGGGCTGTCCATACTATGTACGAGCTGTGCGTGCAGTGTGCGCGCAATGTGCGCTCTGTGTGCGGGCAGTGTGAGTGCTGTGTGCGGGCTGTGCGTGCAGTGTGCGTGCAATGTGCGCTCTATGTGGGAGCTATGCGCACAGTGTGCGTGCAGTGTGCGAGCTGTGTGCGGGCTGTGCGCGTAGTGTGCGCATAGTGTGCGTCCTGTGTGCGGGCTGTGCATGCAGTGTGCGTGCAGTGTGCGTGTAGTGTGCGTGTAGTGTGCGCGCAATGTGCGCTCTGTGTGGGAGCTATGCGCGCAGTGTGCGTGCTATGTGCGGCCTGTGCGCGCAGTGTGGGTGCAGTGTGCGCACAGTGTGCGTGCTGTGTCTGGGCTGTGCGCGCAGTGTGTGTGCAATGTGCGCCCTGTGTGCG
This sequence comes from Bretschneidera sinensis, assembly GCA_023935145.1. NCBI lineage: Eukaryota > Viridiplantae > Streptophyta > Magnoliopsida > Brassicales > Akaniaceae > Bretschneidera > Bretschneidera sinensis. The sequence goes on from CM043705.1 coordinate 276,701, forward strand.
CATTGTGTGCTTGTTGTGTGCAGGCTGTGCGCGCTGTGTGCGGGCAGTTTGCCTGCTGTGTGCGTGCTGTGTGCGTGTTATGTGCGGGATGTGCGTGCAATGTGCGCTTTGTGTGCGAGCTGTGCGCGCAGTGTGCGTGCTATGTGCGGGCTGTGCGCGCAGTGTGCGCATAGTGTGCGTGCTGTGTGCGGGCTGTGCTCACAGTGTGCGTGCAATGTTCGCGCTGTGTGCGCACAGTGTGCTTGCTGTATGCGGGCTGTGCGTGCAGTGTGCGGGCTGTGCGCGCAGTGTGCGTGCAGTGTGCGTGTAGTATGCGCACAGTGTGCGTGCTGTGTGCGGGCTGTGTGCGTGCTGTGTGCTGGCTGTGCGTGTAGTGTGCGTGCTTTGTGGGTGCAGTGTGCGTGTCGTGCGCACAGTGTGCATGCTGTGTGCGGGCTGTGCGCGTTGTGTGAGGGCTGTGCGTGCAGTGTGCGTGCAATGTGCGCGCTGTGTGCATGTAGTGTGCGCATAGTGTGCGGGCTGTGTGCTGGCTGTGTGCGTGCTGTGTGCGCATAGTGTGCGTGCTGTGTGCGCATAGTGTGCGTGCTGTGTGCTGGCTGTGTGCGTGCTGTGTGCGGGCTGTGCGTGCTTTGTGGGTACTGTGTGCTGGCTGTGCGTGCAGTGTGCGCGCATTGTGCCCCCCAAAAGCCTCCGTGTGTGTGGCAGCGTGACAGATCAGTCATTTTCTCGGATTAAACTGTATTGATTCGGGAAGAACCAGGAGATTAGGCATATATGGTTGGAAAGATCCGGATGTCTAT
>CM043705.1:285000-300000 GCA_023935145.1 Bretschneidera sinensis
GAAGCCAAATCAGACTGAGAAGTCTAGTGAAGCTAGGGAAAGGGTAGAAGGGATGAGTGAGGTTAATCCTGCCCAAGAACCTAATGAAGCTGTCCAAGCTGAGATTGGAGACAATGGTAATGAGAGGGAGGGAATCCGGGAGCCCTCTCCCCCCCAAATCCAAGTGGTGGCTGGACTACAATCTCCTATACTCCCTGACCACACCAATATGGTCCCAAGAAAAAAACCAAGCCTTGCACAAGGTAATAGTGAAAGAGATAGGGGCCCTGAAGCCCAAGGAGATGATGAGTTTCAAGTAATCAGAAGGAAGAAAGGAAAACTAGTCCAAAAAGGCAATCAACCAACTAGGAAGGGAGGGGCTGCCTCCCAACCTCCTCAATGATAGTGGCATGCTGGAACATCAGGGGCTTTAACAAGCCCCTGAAGCAAAATGGGGTACTGCACCTCATGAAGAAACACAAAGTTGATATTATGGGAATTTTGGAATGTAAGCTGGATGAGGCAAAGCTGCTGAAGATTATGGATAACAAATTCCTTCAATGGAGACAGGAGAACAACTTCTCCACCCACTCTTCAGGCAGAATCTTGGTGCTTTGGGACCCTTCAAAGGTGAGCCTTACTGTATTGGAATCATCTCCCCAAGTTATCCATTGTAATGTTACCTGTGCTGTTTCCTCTTATAGTTTTATTATTAGTTTTGTTTATGGTTTGAACTCCATTGTATCTAGGAGGCCCCTTTGGGATAACCTATGTAATTTCAGTTATGATTTGTCTTCCCCTTGGCTTGTCTTGGGTGATTTCAATAATGTTTTTCCTATAGATGAAAAATCTAATGGGCTGCCTGTAACAGATTATGAGATTAGGGACCCATCTTTTTGTTGTAGGGAGACAGAGCTAAGTGATGTAAATGCTGCAGGATGTTTCTTCACATGGACCAACAATAAGGTGTGGTGCAAACTGGATAGAGCCATGGCCAACAATGTGTGGTTCCAAGAGGGGATTAGAGCTCAAGCTTCCTTTCTCCCAGCTGGGTGCCTCTCAGACCACTCTCCTTGTGTTGTTAGACTGATGGAGCAGGTTAGTGGGGGTAGGAGATCTTTCAAATTTTTCAATATGTGGGCTGATCATGACATGTTTTTAGACATTGTTAGTGCTCATTGGGGCTGCCCTATAAGGGGTACAAAACAGTTCAAACTTTGCAAGCTTTTGAAAGGCCTCAAACCTCTTCTTAAGAACCTCAACAAGAACCACTTCAGCCACATTTCTGAGAGAGCCTTGGAGGCTGCAAACATTTTGGAGGGCCTACAGTAGGAACTTCATGACTCCCCTTATGATGCTGAGCTACAGGAGAGGGTGAAAAATGCAAGGCTCAAAGCATTCCAACTGGCTGAGGCTGAAAGAAGCTTTCTATCTCAGCAGGCCAAATGTAAATACCTCCTCAACAGTGATAGAGGAACCAAACTATTCCATGCTATAGTCAAGAGGAAGTCTGCCAAGAATCACATTGCCTCCATCAAAGCTGCCAACGGATCTCAAACATCTTCTGAAGATGAAGTGGTCCAGGAATTTATCAGATTCTACAAGGAGCTACTAGGCTCTTCTAGCAGTTGTACTCCTATTGAAATGGATGTTATCAGAGATGGGCCAGTCCTGCAGGCAAGTCAAGCTACTGAATTAGTTAAGCAGGTCACAGAAGAGGAGATCAAGGCTGCATTGTGGAGCATAGGGGAGGATAAATCCCCTGGTCCAGATGGGTTTTCCTCAAAGTTTTTCAAGAGAGCATGGGGGGTGGTCCACAAAGAGATCACAGAGGCTGTCCAAGAATTCTTTCTGAATGGGAGAATCCTAAAACAACTAAACCACTCCTCCCTTGTTTTGATTCCCAAAGGGAAGAATGCTTCTAAAGTGGATGAATTCAGGCCTATTGCTTGCTGCAATGTTATTTATAAAGTTATCTCTAAGATCCTGGCTTCTAGGCTGGCCCCTAGTTTGATCCACCTGGTCAACCCTGCTCAGGCTGCCTTCATAAAGGCCAGGAGCATGACTGAGAATATCTACCTGGTCCAAGAGCTGCTTAGGAGATACAGTAGGAAGAGAATCCCTCCTAGGTGCATGATCAAAATTGACCTAAGGAAAGCCTATGATTCTGTGGAGTGGGAGTTCTTAAGCAGCCTTTTAGAGGGCCTGGAGTTCCCTGGCAAGTTCAAAGACTGGATTATGGAGTGTGTCACCACTACTACCTTCTCTTTATCCATAAATGGCAGCATGCAAGGGTTCTTCAAAGGTAAAAGAGGCTTGAGGCAGGGGGATCCTCTTTCCCCCTATCTTTTTGTGTTGATTTTGGAGTACTTATCAAGGTTGCTCAGTAGATTGAATGTGGAAGAGGGGTTCAGATTCCACCCCAAGTGTGACAAGCTCAAGACTACTCACCTGGCCTTTGCAGATGACTTGATTTTATTTGCTAGAGGAGAGGCTAAGTCAGTGGGAATGCTCATGAAATGTATCATCACATTCAGTGAATGCTCAGGGCTAAAGACTAGCTTGACAAAATCTAGTTTCTACCATGCTGGGGTGAAGCCTGAGGAGGTTCTAGAAATTAGCAGATGCACAGGAATGGAGGAGGGCAGCCTCCCATTCAAGTACTTAGGAGTCCCTCTTGCTTCTGTAAGGCTGAATGCTTCCCATTATGCTCCCCTTATTGAGAAAATAGCTGGCTACATCAATGTATGGGCTGGCTCTTCTTTATCATATGCTGGGAGGACTGAGCTGATCAAATCTGTGCTTCAAGGGGTGGAGTGCTTCTGGCTGGCCATCTTTCCCATCCCTGGAAATATCCTTGAAAAAGTCATAAAGTTATGTAGATCCTTTCTCTGGAATGGAAAGAATGGGGGAATGAGAAAAGCTCTTGTTGCTTAGGCTGACATTTGTAAGCCTAAAGCAGAAGGAGGTCTGGGGCTGGTAGAGCTTAAATCATGGAACAAGGCCCTCCTAACAAGAGTCCTATGGAATATCCACATGAAGAAAGACTCCCTTTGGATGCAATGGATCCAACACTACTATCTCCTTAACAAATCTATATGGGAGATCAAGGCAAACAAAGATGACTCCCCTCTCTGGAAGGGGATCCTGGAAATTAGAGATGAGATGGTTGGCCAACCTCCAAGCATCCAACAAGCTACTAATAAGCTGATTGAATGGAGGCTGCATGAAGAAAGTGTACAATGATTTGAGGCAGAAAAACAGCAAGGTTAGGTGGGCTTCCCTGGTCTGGAATAGTCTCTGCCCTCCTAAACAATCCTTTATCCTTTGGCTGGCAGTTAGGGACAGATTGCTCACTAAAGACAAGCTTCATCTAGAAGAGAATGATAAGCTATGCCCCCTATGTACTGAACAGCATGAGACTAAAGACCACCTTTTCTTCTCCTGTAGGATCAGCAAGGAAGTCTGGAGCAACATAAACCTCTGGCTAGGTAACAGAAGACAAATGAGTACCATTGAGAGTGCAATCAGATGGACTTCTAAAGTCAAAGGCACTGGCCCTCCTGCTGTAGCCAAAAAGACAGCCCTGGCATCTACTGTTTACCATTTATGGCTGGCCAGAAATGCCAAAATCTTTGAAAAAGCTCCTGCCTTACCTGCTAGCTTAGTGAAGAAGATCCAGATTGGTATCTACAGAAGTGTCTATGCAGCCTGCCCTGAGTATAGGCTAATGATTTAAGCTGATTCCCTCTGATTTTGGTATCAGCCCAGGGTATGCCCTGTTGCATTGTATGCTTAATGTTCTTGTATCTTGTTGCTATTGGCACTACTTCCCTTGTAAGCTCTAAGTTTAATGGGTTCTGCTGGCTGCATGTTTAGGCCAGCTTGTTTTATGTATCTTTTTGTCCCTGGTGGCTTGTTGGCTTGTATAGCCCTTTGGCTGGGCTTAGGCCTCTAGTCCCCTTTTGTTCATGTCCTTCCTGTAAATCTCCTGGGTATGCCCAGTGATACTTTTGTACATTTTTGATCATTTTAATACATGTTTATTTACAGATCAAAAAAAAAAGAAAGCGCTCTCAGTCAATCAAGAAAGAGCTCTCAGTAGCTCTCAGTCAGAAACCTCTCACTAGAATTTTAGAGAGAGAAGCTCTCAAGCAAAATCCCGTTTTTGCTCAATTCTCATGATTTCAGTTTTCTGATTAATTTCCTTCACTCTTTCCATCTGGCGTAGATCATTCTTACGCCATGGGCAGGAAGAAACCAAATCGTAAGCCCTTGGTTAATGCAAAAGATCAGAAAGACAGCAAAATTTTCAAAAATTTTGCTGGAAAATCAGTTGCTACAGTGATTTCGCGAATTCCAGATTCTGCAGAAGATGGCCAGTCCTCTGCAAATGCGGCTCATTTGGAGTCAGATAGTCTTTCCTGCACCTTAGGTGAGGAGGACTCCAGCTCCATTGCTCTAGAGGATGATGTTTCCAGCTCTGAAAACCATTGCTGCGAAATTACAGAAAATGTGGGTTCACCACTTTCTGCTTCACCAGCTAAATCTGCATTTAATGTCAACAGCAATGGGGCTCGTAATGATGAAGCAAAGAAGGCCTCGTGGGTTAGTCTCTTTGCAAACAACAGAAAGCCCAGCAACGGTATGAAACTGACCCCCATGGAACTCGAAAACAATGAAATCTGTGTAACAGAAAGTCATGTAGACGAGGTGCTCGATGAAATGCCTCACTGCCTTGTAGGATATTTTGTAGGAAGATTTTCGGGAAAGCGAGCATTGCAGCTTATCACTGACTCCTGGAAGGTTCTAATTTCTATCCATTTCCACGAAAGTGGCTGGATTCTCTTCAAGTTTGGGACTGAAGAAAGTATGATGAAGGTACTACAAGAAGGACCATACATTGTGTATGGAAGATCACTCCTTCTTAAGATCATGCCCGAATTCTTTCAATTTGACAATGAGGAGATCAGTACCATGCCTGTATGGGTGCAGTTGAAGAATCTTCCACTAAAATTGTGGTGCCCAACAGTTCTAAGTATGATTGGATCTTGTCTAGGGAAGCCATTATATGCAGACAATCTCACAGCCACGAAGAAGAGAATCTCATATGCAAGACTTCTGGTTGAGATTGATGTTGCAAAGGAAATCCAACATTCGGTCTGCATTAAGCTTCCAGGAGGCAATGAAATAGATCAAAATATCACATATGAGAACTTGCCTAAATTCTGCAATGGTTGCAAAGTAATTGGCCATTCTGCAGAAAATTGCAAGTATAAAGCTGCCCCTGCTTCCAAGGAAAAACAAGTTTTGAAACTTGACCAGGCAGCAAATCCTAGTTCGAGCAACCTAAATTCTATTAAGGCAACTGCCTCTTCTCTTCCAGTCAACACTGGAAAAGCATCTGCCTCAACTCTTCCAGTCATCTCTGGAATAGTAACTCCAACAGATCTCGTTCCTTCTAAGCATATTGCTACAGCTCTTCCAGTCACCACTGGAAAAGTAGCTCCAATTGAGCCCGTTCCTTTTAAGCCTACTGCCACAGCTAGTCCAATCACCACTGGAAAAGCAGCTCCAACAGAGCCTATTCCTTCAAGGCTTCAAGAGCAGTCAACAACCATAGTTTCTGGTTCTGCCACAAAACAGAGTGGCCACCCAGTTAGCAATGATAGTACAAGGGACAGAGACAGGGACAGAAAGGCCCCTGCAATCAAGGGGACTCAGCCAACGGTTTGGAAGAGACAACCCAAAGGCCCAACCAATGAAACTCCAAAGGAAGGGAAGGGGGGGTTGCCCCTCTTACTGCCTCATGAAAGTTGCAAGCTGGAATATCAGGGGCTTCCATAAGTCCCTGAAACAAAATGGGGTCCTGCACCTCATGAATAAAAATAATATTGATATCATTTGTATTTTGGAGACAAAGTTGAATGAGGAGAATCTCAACAAAATAATGAAGAGCAAGTTCAGATTGTGGAATCAAGTCAACAACTTCGATACCCATGCTGCTGGTAGAGTGCTAATCCTCTGGAACCCTTCAAAGGTTAGTCTCTCTGTTGTTGATACCACGCCCTAAGTTGTTCACTGTGATGTTAAGTGCTTAGTTTCTTCTATTAAATTTTCTGCAAGTTTTATCTATGGTCTTGATTACGCCCAAAACAGTAATGCGATGTTGTAGTACGACTTTGGGGTGTCGATTCCACAGGGAGACAAATTAACTATAAAGGAAGGTGTAAACTTTAATATGAGACGATATGACCAAATTAAATATAGAATCTGAAATTTGATAGTGAGACAATTGTGTAAAGTAGATTGTGAAATATAATGGAGAAGCAACAAGGATCCGGGAATCCTCCCTAGGTTTGTTGCCCTAATCCTAACTTGATTCAGTTGTTTTTATCTCGATTGCAAGTTTCACATCCCAAACAGGCAATCGGCAAATATTCAATTAAAGCACATGTATAAACCCTAATTTGATTGTTATGAAATACTCTATATTTTCAATTCATGCACATATGATCTATCCTTTAAGTTTATCAAGAAACGACAATATATCTTTGATGACAGTATTGCAGTAATGGACAAACCTAAAGGCTAGATCTACCGGACTCAATCATACCCAAATAATCTTGACATAAAGAAAGCATGACTAAATCTATATCAAGGAAAAAGATACAATCACCGGATTAGATGAAATCTTTATAATTAGAATAAAAAGTAAATCATAACAATATTTGAACATTAAAGCTCCATTACAACTGAATCAAATAAGGGAAATATAAACAACTACACCTAGGGATTCATCCCTTCTCCTTGCTTGGAGATTAGTTAGCCATGGGGCTCATGGTTGCACAATGGAAGGAAAGTAGCTGCTCTCTTGAGTTCTCCAGATTTTTCAATCTCTAATTACAAATCCTAAGTGGTATATTTATAGTATAAAAGGTCTAGGGGTGTTTTAGGGATTGAATAAGTCATTAAAGACCTAATTAGGGTCTAACTCGGAGTGCACAAGGCTGTGCGCGCGCTGATTCAGAAAGTCTGACCTCTGTCCGCTAAAATCGCCATAACTTCCTCTAGAGAAATGATTTTAACGAATCGTAAAATCTTCCAGAAAATAGACTTCCATATCTTTCTAACCATATGTGGCACACTTCCTGGTTCTTTCTACATCGATACAGTTTAATTTTTGAAGATGATTGATTTGTATGCCAACTCCAGCAACTTAGTGAAAACTCCTTCCATAGTTTCTCTTCATCTTGGCTCTTCCGCAATCATTCTTTTGCTTGAGTGTTCAATGGAACTTTGTGTTTCAAAATGATGATAGTTTTTCCATCTCCTTTAACTCAAGATACCTGGAAAATGCACCGAAATAAATTAATGCTCCAAAAATACCACTTTAGAGTTGTTAATGAATAAAAATGCAATTAAGACCTAAATCAACCCTAAAGTGCTAACAAATAAGTACGAATATAATGCATTTAATGGCTATTATCACAACCCCCAACTAGCTTATTGCTAGTCCCTAGCAATTCAAGCGAAAACAAGAGATGAATTCTATGGTAGGAGTTAAAAACAACGTAAAGCAATGCTAGCGGTGAACCAAGAGTAATTCACTTTTTGTCTCAAAAATTGTACATAACATACGGCACATAGAATCATTAAATTTCACCTAAGTCCAAAAGTAATCCAAACATCAATCTTAAAATCGTTATTGACTCTTAACATCCATCTTACCACAATCCATTAGTCCGAACATCCGGATGATTTTATGCACAACATTCATGAATACAAGTCTTGGCCTCTAAAAACATAACAAATTGTGTGACATCAATCACATAAACAAGCTCCATAGGCTTATTTTTCAAATCATTCTCCACTATTGTAGAAAAATCACACTTCATTGGATCAATAGGTCTTTAATGGGCTTGTAATGCTATGCCAAGGTAAAGGTTAAGAAAGAATGGGAAGGATTTGCAAGTAAAAGAACTTAATCTCTTAGCTTTAAACACAACCACCTTTAAGTGCTAGATAACTTTACTTCAATGCTCAACTCCTTCACCCATTTTTTATAAGAGCATATCTCTTGATAAGTCACCACTTTTCTTTTCTTTTTCTTCTTTCTTTGCCATACTTCTCTTCTTTTTCTGTTTTTGGCAAATACTCATTCATCTCTTTTTTTTTTCTTTTTTTTTCTTTTCTTTTCCACAACCCCCAACTTATCTTCTTTAATATACTTGGGTTATGATTTTTCATATTTCCATCCTTACTCCTCTTAAGTGCTTCTCAACAATGTGTACAACTAAGTTCTTTTAAAAGAAGGGTAAGGATAAAATATTTCTAGGCTCATAAGGGTAAGTAAATGGATTTTTGAAAGAAACAAGACTCAAATTATTTTTCAAGAAAAATGGCTCAAATAGGTGACTAGTGATATATATATATTGTAAGGGAAGGTTTGAAAGGCTCAAATTATTCAAAAATGGCCTATATCATATCCTCAGTAGTGTGCATTCTAGGAATTCGCCTCAAGTAATTATCAAATAAGTTCTAGAGCTTGTTGAGACCGAAAAAAATATTCACAATCAATCGCACATAAAACTTTTCTAGATGTTTTAGACTAATCATTCAATCTTACCACAAACTAGAGTCTCAAACCAAATCAAGATTGACACTTAAATTATTCTCAAACTGAAATAGAATTTAACTTCTTCTACATACTATATGTTATTTCAATTAAGTTCATATCATTGACATGTGAATTAACTCTAGGGCAAACACAAAGCATGCTAAAAATAAACAAAAAGGAAAATGACACCAAGCAGTTCAATGGAAAAAAAAATGTATGGAAATAAAGAATATGGAAACAAAGAGATGTGTTTCCTCCACCCCCAACTTAAAAATTGTATTGACCTCAATGTAAAAGAAAGAGTAAAAGAAACTCCCTTTGTAGCCAAAGGTGCACAGAAGCTGAAAATTGTGCTCCACCATTTGAACTGCTTCGTATATTTTCCTTGAAAAAGAAATACTAAGTTAATACTAGAAAACAGCAAAATAATAATAATAAATAAGAAAAAGAAATATGAAAAACAGTAAAAATAAAAGGATATGTTGTGGGTTGCCTCCCATGAGCGCTAAGTTTTACGTCTTCGGCCAGACGTTGCACCACTCTCACTGCTGGCCTCATTGTGGTGCTGAAAATGAGGCTCCAATTTAATGGCCTTAATGCTAATCTTTTGGCAATGAATACTTAAAGTCCACCGCATATGGCTCAAGTGTTCTTGGTGTTGCCCACTCACTATCAGCGGTAGGGTATTTGGTTCTCGCATCCATGTGACTTCTCTCAAGTGACTCCTCAAAGCATGGTTGCCATGATTTCTTAATAAATTCCTGTGACTTATCAAAAATATCAACAACATTAATGGCATTGGAATAAATTAAAGAATCATCGAACTTAAAATTATTAGGAGGGAATTCCATAGAATTATCTTTAGTGTGCTCATCCTCCAAATTGAGCTTATCAACCATGTAAGTATCGACACACTCATTCTCTTCATGTGGCTGTTTTGAGACTCGGAAAACATTAACCTCTAAAGTTCTATTTCCAAATGATAATGTCATTAAGCCATTCCTACAATTAATAAGGGCATTGGCAGTGGCAAGGAATGGTCTTCCAAGTATCAAAGGAATTTTGGACTCCGTGTTTACAGTAGAAACAGTATCTAAAACCAAAAAATCAATAGGATAGTAGAAATTATCAATTTGCAACAAAACATCTTCTACAATACCTCTTGGTTTTCTTACCGATCTATCCGCTAATTGAAGTACCACGGAGGTTGGTTTGATCTCACCTAGACCGAGTTGCAAGTACATGGAGTATGGCATGAGGTTCACACTAGCACCCAAATCTAGCAATGCTTGGCCACAAGATTTGTTTCCAATTTGACAAGCCACTGTTGGATAGCCCAGATCTTTATATTTGGGCGGTGTCTTGCTGTCAATTATTGCACTTGCTTGCTCCATTAGGAATGCCGTCTTCTTCATATGATGCCTCTTCTTGAGTGTGCATAGATCCTTGATGACTTTAGCATAGTTGGGAATCTGTTTTATAACATGAAGAAGAGGGAGGTTAATTTTAACATGCTGAAGTTGTTCAAGAATCTCACCTTTTGATGCTGAATTTATCTCCTTAGGTTTAAGGAGTGCTTGAGGGAAAGGCACCGGTGGGCGATAAACATCACGGGCCTCTTGTTCCTTGGGGGTTTCATCCTTGTTACTCAAGTTTGATGGTAGAGTGGGACCATCAATTTTCTTACCGCTACGGGTGATTATGGCATTAACCTCTTTAACATTTTGATTTCCAGGTTTAGAGGTTTGTGCCATATGTTGTCCCCTTGGATTTTGTTGTGTTTGCGAAGGAAACTGTCCTTGCTTTTGAATCGCCAAGAAACTAGTCAACTTAGTGAGTTGGCTCTTTATCTCCTTTTGTTCCACTTTGATCCCTTATTGCTCCTCTAACAGCTGTTGATTTATTTTGCCTTGATCTTCCACATTCTTGGCATGCACCTGCATAAATGACTTAAACATATCTTCCAAAGGTAAAGATTGTTGAGGTGCATTATATGAAGTTGCTTCCGGTTGCCATTGGGTACTTGAGTGGGCAGGAGGTTGTGTATCGGGTTTCCAATTAAAATTTGGGTGATTTTTCCAACCGGGGTTGTAGGTGTTAGAGTAGGGTGAGTGTGGTTTCCCAAAGGGTATACCTACAGCATTACACTCTTCCTTCATCTCAAAATAAATTGGACAATCCTTAGGTAAATGATCCACCCCATTACACATGAAACAAGGCTCATAGGAATCTACCCTAGCAACTGGTTCAGGAGCCCTAGGATTTCTAGTTTTTAAGGCTTCAATTTCCTTAGTTAGGGCCTCTAAACAGGCTTTAAGGTTATCCTCTTCCTTAAGTTGATAAATCCCAGCGGGTTGATTTCTCTTAGTGCTTTCCATGGCATTTGGTCCTGTCCAAGTGTAGGATTTTTCTGATAGGTCATCTAGGAAATCTATGGCTTGGTCGGGATCTTTTTGAAGAAAATCTCCATTGCACATCATTTCTATGAACTGCCTTTCCCTACTTAGGAGTCCATCATAGAAATAGCTAACTACCCGCCAACTCTCATACCCATGGTGTGGACAAGAATTCAACAGGTCCTTGAAACGTTCCCAAACTTGATATAAGGTTTCGCTCTCTTTTTGTGCAAAGTTTGAGATTTGTCTCTTGAGGTTATTGGTCTTATGGGTTGGGAAGTGTTTTTGGAAGAAAACTCGTGTCATCTCATCCCAACTACCTATGGACCTAGGCCTTAATGAGTATAGCCAAGCCTTGGCTTTTTCCTTAAGTGAAAAAGGAAAAAACCTAAGTTTAACGGTGTCTATCATATCAGCCCTACTGTAAAAAGTTGCTATTACTTCCTCAAATTCCCTAATGTGGACATAGGGGTTTTCACTCTCAAACCCATGGAAGATTGGTAGCAATTGGATCATGCCCGGCTTAAAATCAGGTTGTTGAACATTAGGGGGGAACATGATACAAGATGGGGTGGCTGTTCGGCTAAGGTGCAAGTAGTCTTTAAGTGTCCTAGCAACAATTTCATTGTGATTTTCGGCCATGTTAGGGGAAATAAATAAAACAGAAAGAAAATAAATTAATTAATTAATTAAAAAAAATCAAAACAAAGAGCAAAGAACAAAAAATAAAAATAAAAATAAAAATAAAAAAATCAGAAAATCAAGACTTCAAGAAAGGAACGATATTACCGTTTTGTCTCAAAGTTGACAATCTTCCTTGTTTGTAAGCGCGTCTCCCCGGCAACGGCGCCAAAATTTGATTACGCCCAAAACAGTAACGCGGTGTTGTAGTACGGCTTTGGGGTGTCGATTCCACAGGGAGACAAATTAACTATAAAGGAAGGTGTAAACTTTAATATGAGACGATATGATCAAATTAATATAGAATCTGAAATTTGATAGTGAGACAATTGTGTAAAGTAGATTGTGAAATATAATGGAGAAGCAACAAGGATCCGGGAATCCTCCCTAGGTTTGTTGCCCTAATCCTAACTTGATTCAGTTGTTTTTATCTCGATTGCAAGTTTCACATCCCAAACAGGCAATCGGCAAATATTCAATTAAAGCACATGTATAAACCCTAATTTGATTGTTATGAAATACTCTATATTTTCAATTCATGCACATATGATCTATCCTTTAAGTTTATCAAGAAACGACAATATATCTTTGATGACAGTATTGCAGTAATGGACAAACCTAAAGGCTAGATCTACCGGACTCAATCATACCCAAATAATCTTGACATAAAGAAAGCATGACTAAATCTATATCAAGGAAAACGATACAATCACCGGATTAGATGAAATCTTTATAATTAAAATAAAAAGTAAATCATAACAATATTTGAACGTTAAAGCTCCATTACAACTGAATCAAATAAGGGAAATAGAAACAACTACACCTAGGGATTCATCCCTTCTCCTTGCTTGGAGATTAGTTAGCCATGGGGCTCATGGTTGCACAATGGAAGGAAAGTTGTTGCTCTCTTGAGTTCTCCAGATTTTTCAATCTCTAATTACAAATCCTAAGTGGTATATTTATAGTATACAAGGTCTAGGGGTGTTTTAGGGTTTGAATAAGTCATTAAAGACCTAATTAGGGTCTAACTCGGAGTGCACAAGGCTGTGCACGCGCTGATTCAGAAAGTCTGACCTCTGTCCGCTAAAATCGCCATAACTTCCTCTAGAGAAATGATTTTAATGAACCGTAAAATCCTCAAGAAAATAGACTTCCATATCTTTCTAACCATATATGGCACACTTCCTGGTTCTTTCTACATCGATACAGTTTAATTTTTAAAGATGGTTGATTTGTATGCCAACTCCAGCAACTTAGTGAAAACTCCTTCCATAGTTTCTCTTCATCTTGGCTCTTCCGCGATCATTCTTTTGCTTGAGTGTTCAATGGAACTTTGTGTTTCAAAATGATGATAGTTTTTCCATCTCCTTTAACTCAAGATACCTGGAAAATGCACCGAAATAAATTAATGCTCCAAAAATACCACTTTAGAGTTGTTAATGAATAAAAATGCAATTAAGACCTAAATCAACCCTAAAGTGCTAACAAATAAGTACGAATATAATGCATTTAATGGCTATTATCAGGTCTCCATACTATTGTATCTCATAGACCACTTTGGGACAATCTTAGTGCTTTCAGCAATAGCATCACTACCCCTTGGCTGGTTATTGGGGACTTTAATAATGTGTTTTTTGTGGAAGAGAAGGGGAATGGTTTACCTGTTTCAGCATACGAGTTAAGGGACCCCCTTTCTTGCTGTAGTAAAACAGGCCTCACAGATATAAATTTCATTGGTTGCTTGTATACTTGGACAAACAACCACACATGGTGCAAACTTGACAGAGCTATGGTGAACAGTACCTGGATTCACAGGGGTTTGCATGCCCACGCCAAGTTTACTCTTCCTGGTTGCCTCTCCGACCATTCTCACTGTATTGTTTCCCTCTTTGATGAGGAGAGGGGTGGGAAAAGGCCTTTCAAGTTCTTCAACATGTGGGCTTCTCATGAAAATTTCTTGGAGACAGTAAATGGGACTTGGAGAAATAATTATGAAGGCTTCAAGATGTTCAATCTCTGTAAGAAATTGAAAGCCTTAAAAGGTCCTCTCAAGCAATTGAATGAGAGGCATTTCAGCCACATTTCCTCAAGGGCAGCAGAGGCATGTAATGAATTGTTAAGAATGCAACAAGAGCTGCATGATAACAATCTTGATTCTGATTTGCAAGTTAGAGTAGTAGAGCAAAGACTTAAGACTTTCAAGTTGGCTGAAGCAGAAAGGAGCTTCTACTCGCAACAGGCAAAATGCAAATTTTTAATGAACAGCGACAGAGGTACAAAATTCTTCCATGCCATTATGGAAAGGAACACCAGCCGAAACCATATTGCAGCTGTGGAGACTCCGGATGGCCATCAGACAACTTCCCTGGTGCAAGTGGCGTCTGAGTTCATCCGCTTCTACAAAAATCTTTTGGGCTCAGCGGATGTCTGTTGCCAAATTGACATTGGGGTAATTGATAAGGGTCCCAAAGTGAACAAGGATCAAGCAGGCCTACTAATTAGAGAAGTCTCTGAAAGTGAGATTAAAGATGCACTTTTTAGCATTGGAGAGGATAAATCTCCAGGGCCTGATGGGTACACATCTACTTTCTTCAAGAAAGCTTGGGAAACCATCAAAGGGGACTTTGTTGGGGCTGTGAAAGAGTTCTTCCGAAATGGTAAAATCCTTAAGCAAATAAACCACACAGCTTTGGTCATGATCCCGAAAACCAAGCAAGCATCTCGGGTGGACGAGTTCCGACCTATCGCCTGCTGCAATGTGGTTTACAAGGTCATTTCAAAGATTATTGCTTCGCGTCTGTCATCCATTATGGCTGACATTGTAAATCCGGCTCAAGCTGCTTTTATTAAGAACAAAAGTATGACAGAAAGCATATTCTTAGTTCAAGAGCTTCTACGAAAATACAGCAGAAAAAGAATTTCACCTCGCTGCATGCTCAAGATTGACCTGAGGAAGGCCTATTATTCTGTCAACTGGAAGTTTTTGGAAAGTATGCTCATTAGCCTTGGTCTCCCAGGAAAATTCATTGACTGGATTATGGAGTGCATTTCTTCCACTTCATACTCAATTGCTCTTAATGGGAGCTTTCATGGGCACTTTGATGGCAAGAAAGGCCTTAGGCAAGGGGACCCCTTATCGCCCTTCCTCTTTGTTCTATGTTTGGAATATCTGTCAAGACTTCTATCAAAGTTGAATGAGTCCCCTAATTTCAATTTTCATCTGAAGTGTGGGCAGCTCAAGATTACGCATCTTGCCTTTGCTGATGACCTTATTCCGTTTGCAAGGGGCGACATTGGGTCTGTTAGTATGATTATGGATTGTGT
>CM043705.1:305000-307500 GCA_023935145.1 Bretschneidera sinensis
CCCCAAGCATGGGGCTCAGTCCTAATTGCATTAGCTCAACTATACTGAGGGCATCACACCATGCTCGGGTTTGCCTCCACTCCTCCTGTACTATTACGAGCTAGCCCGTCATGCGCACATGAGTTTCTTCGACGCCCCTAAGCATGGGGCTCTGTCCTAACTATATTCGTGGGAGGGACGGGGGCGGGGAGGGGGGAGGGGCAACACAGCATACAGAGGTTGTTCCAGAAGTCCCTCACACAATAGCACCATTCGGCACACTGGTGCCTAACATGTGCCATCTCTAAAGAAACCATTGACTCACTCCCAAGCATGAAGATCAGCCCCACATAGGCCTCCTATACAGTCATCGGCCGCACATTGTTATCAATTTGGCACACACGATTGCCCACATTTTTTGCTACAATTTTTTTGGCTGCCATCTGGTGACCACCGCAACAACCACCGTGGGGTGGTGGTGCGGCATGCCACCACTATTAACCCAGCAAATCAATTCCGTTTGTGGGAGGGACACATCGTAGGCATCCTATAAGGTCTTTGGCGCACGCGATTGCCCACATTTTTTCGTTCATGTTGTGGGTCATTTTCGACAACAACCGCGGCAGCCACCGTGGGGCGGTGGTGCTTGCTGCCACCACCATTGACCGGGCAAGCCAGTTCAGTTCGAGTCCACTACCATGCTTGCCCAAGCAATGGTAGGCCACGACAGCAGGGAGTGTGCTTGCGCGGCCAAGCCAGGTGCCAGCCAAAAGTGGTCTGACAGCCCCCCCTAAAGAGTCTTAACTAATTTAGGGGTCTGGCAGGAGGAAACATCACAATGTCTGAGCCATCACCCTAGGCCTAAAAAATCCAATTCAAAGTATTTTGCCACGATTTTTTGTACATAGGATAGGAAAAATGTAATCTTCCATGAGAAAAATTATAAAAAAAATTTGAGCATCAGAACTATTATTTTTTATTTTTTGAATATTAAAAATTCAATAAATCATAAAAAATTAAATATTTGGAATTTTGACATGCAATTTTGTAAACAATTCAAGAAAAACTGAATCTTCCATTATGAATTTTTTGAGAGCATATTAAGGTCTAGAAGTTCATTGTTTTTTAATTTTTTAGGTTTCTACGCACACTAGGGCGGGCTGCGCGCACAGTTTGTGCCAAGATTGCGCAGGCTGTGCCCAATGTGCCCGCAAAAAAACCTCAGGTTGCGCGCAGTGTGCGCACAGTGTGCGCGCGGTGTGCACAGTGTGCATGCAGTGTTCGCGCGGTGTGGGGGATGTGCGAATGGTGTGCGCGCAGTGTGCATGCAATGTGCACATAGTGTGCGTGCTGTGCGTGCAATGTGCGCACAGTGTGCGTGCTGTGTGCGGGCTGTGTGCGGGCTGTGCGCGCAGTGTGCGTGCAGTGTGTGCGCAGTATGCGCATAGTGTGCATGCTGTGCGCGGTCTGTCCATCTTGTGCTGTGCGTGCCGTGTGCGCGCAATCTGCGCTCTTGTGTGGTCAGTGTGCATGCTGTGTGCGGGCTGTGTGCGGGCTGTGCGTGTAGTGTGCGTGCAATGTGCGCTCTGTGTGGGAGCTGTGCGCGCAGTGTGCGTGCTATGTGCGGGCTATGCGCGCAGTGTGCGTGCCATGTGCGGGCTATGCGTGTAGTGTGCGTGCAATGTGCGCGCTGTGTGCGTGCTGTGTGCAGGCTGTACGCACAGTGTGCGTGCAGTGTGAGGGCTATCCATGCTGTGTGCGGGCTGTGCGTGCAGTGTGCGCGCAATGTGCGCGCTGTGTGCGGGCAGTGTGCTTGCTGTGTGCGGGCTGTGCGTGCAGTGTGCGTGCAATGTGCGCTCTATGTGGGAGCTGTGCGCACAGTGTGCGCGCAGTGTGCGTGCTATGTGCGTGCAGTGTGCACGCAATGTGCGTGCTGTGTGCCGACTGTGCGCGCAGTGCGCGTGCAATGTGTGTGCAGTGTGCGTGCAGTGTGCGTGCAGTGTGCATGCAATGTGCGCTCTATGTGGGAGCTGTACGCACAGTGTGCGTGCTGTGCGCGCAGTGTGCGTGCAATATGCGCGCTGTGTGCGCACTATGTGCGGGCTGTGCGCGCAGTGTGCGTGCAGTGTGCTTGCAGTGTGCGTGCTGTGTGCGGGCTGTCCATGCTGTGCGTAGGCTGTGCTTGCAGTGTGTGCGCAATGTGCGCGCTGTGTTCGGGCAGTGTACTTGCTGTGTGCGGGCTGTCCATGCTATGTTCGAGCAGTGTGCTTGCTGTGTGCGGGCAATGCGTGCAGTGTGTGTGCAATGTGCACTCTGTGTGGGAGCTGTGCGCACAGTGTGCGTGCTGTGTGCCGGCTGTGCGTGCAGTGTGCCGGCTGTGCGTGCAGTGTGCGTGCAATGTGCGTGCAGTGTGCATGCGGTGTTCGTGCAATGTGCACTCTGTGTGGGAGTTGTGCGCACAGTGTGCGTGCTGTGTGCAGGCTATGCGCGCAGTGTGCGTGCAATGTGCACACTGTGTGCG
>CM043705.1:315000-317500 GCA_023935145.1 Bretschneidera sinensis
CCATCACACAGCCCGCACAAAGCACGCGCACTGTGCGCACACTGCACCCACTTTGCACGCACAGCGCGCACAGCCCACACACAACACGCACACTGAGCGAACAGAGCGCACACAGCCCGCACTCAGCAATCACACTGTGCGCACACTGCGCGCTCATTGCATGTACACTACGCGCACATTGAAAACGCAGCCCGCACACAGCACCCAAAAAGCTCACACACTACACGCACAGCCCACACACAGCACGCACACTGTGCGTACAGCCCGCACACAGCACGCACACTGAGCGCACAGCCCGCACACAGCCCACACTCAACACGCACATTGTGCGCACACTGCGCGCACATTGCACGTACACTGCGCGCATAGCCAGCACACAGCCCGCACACAGCACGCACATTATGCGCACACTTCACGCACAGCGCGCACAGCCCGCACACAACACGCACACTGAGCGAACAGCCCGCACTCAGCAATCACACTATGCGCACACTGCGCGCACATTGCACGTACACTGCACGCACAGCCCGCACACAGCCCGGACATAACACGCACACAGCATGCACACTATGCGCACACTGCACGCATAGCCCGCACACAACACGCACACTGAGCGCACAGCCCGCACTCAGCACGCACACTGTGCGCACACTACGCGTACATTGCAAGCACAGCACGCACACTGCGCTCGCAAAGCACGCACACTACACGCACAGCACGCACACTATGCGCATATTGCACGCACAGCCCGCACACAGCACCTATAAAGCTCGCACACTGCACGCACACTGCGCGCATAGCCTGCGCACAGCACGCACACTGCGCGCACACCATTCGCACAGCCCGCACACTATGGGCACACTGCACGCACACTGCGCGCACAGCCCGCACATAGCACACACACTGCGCGCACAGCCCGCACACAGCACGCACACTGCACGCACATTGCACGCACAGCCCGCACACAACACGCACACTGAGTGCACAGCCCGCACTCAGCACACACACTATTCCCACACTATGCACACATTGCACGCATAGCACGCACACTGAATGCACAGTACGCACACTGAGCGCACACTGCACGCACATTGCATGCGCAGCGCGCATATAGCACCCATAAAGCTCGCACACTACACGCACAGCCCACACACAGCACGCACACTATGCGCACAGCCCGCAGACAGCACGCACACTGAGCGCACAGCCCGCACACAGCCCGCACTCAGCACGCACACTGTGTGCACACTGCGCGCACATTGTACATACACTATACCCACAGCTTGCGCACAGCATGCACACAGCACACACACTGGGTGCATACTGCATGCACACTACGCGCACAGCCTGCACACAGCACGCACACTACATGCACACAATTCGTACATGCCGCACACAGCACGCACACTGCACGCACACTGCGCGCACAGCCCGCATATAGCATGCACACTACGTGCATAGCCCGCACATAGCTCGCACACAGCACGCACACTGTGCGCACACTGCACGCACATTGCACGCACAACCCGCACAGAATACCCACAGTGCCCGCACAGAGCACGCACATTGCACGCACAGCCCACCAACAGTATGGACAGCCCACACACAGCACGTGCGCACACTGCGCGCACATTGGATGCACACTGTGCGCATACTACGCGCACAATGCAAGCACACTATGCGCACAGCCCGCACACTGCGAACACAGCCTGAACACTATGCGCACAACCCGCACAGCCCGCACACAGCCCGCACACTGTGCGCACACTACGCGCACATTAGACGTATACTGCGCGCACAGCTTGCGCACAGCACGCACACTGTGCGCATACTGCGCGCACACTGCACGCACATTGTGCGCACAGCCCGCACACTGTGCGCACATTGCACGCACATTGCACGCACACTGCACGCACACCATTTGCACATCCCCCACACCGCGCGCACACTGTGCGCACACTGCGCGCAACCTGAGGTTTTTTTGCGGGCACATTGGGCACAGCCTGCGCAATCTTGGCACAAACTGTGCGCACAGCCTGCACAAGTGTGCATAGAAACCTAAAAAATTAAAAAACAATGAACTTCCAGACCTTAATATGCTCTCAAAAAATTCATAATGGAAGATTCGGTTTTTCTTGATTTGTTTACAAAATTTCATGTCAAAATTCCAAATATTTAATTTTTTATGATTTATTGAATTTTTAATATTCAAAAAATAAAAAATAATAGTTCGGATGCTCAAATTTTTTTTATAATTTTTCTCATGGAAGATTACATTTTTCGTATCCTATGCACAAAAAATCGTGACAAAATACTTTGAATTGGATTTTTTAGGCCGAGGGTGATGGCTCAGATATTGTGATGTTTCCTCCTGCCAGACCCCTAAATTAGTTAAGACTCTTTAGGGGGGGCTGTCAGACCACTTTTGGTTGGCACCTGGCTTGGCCGCGCGAGCACACTCCCTGCTATCGTGGCCTACCATTGCTTAGGCAAGCATGGT
>CM043705.1:330000-332500 GCA_023935145.1 Bretschneidera sinensis
TTTTTTAGGTTTCTACGCACAATTGTGCGGGCTGTGCGCACAGATTGTGCCAAGATTGTGCAGGCTGTGCCCAATGTGCCCGCAAAAAAACCTCAGGTTGCGTGCAATGTGCGCGCAGTTCGCATAGTGTGCGCACAGTGTGCGCGCGGTGTGGGGGATGTGCAAATGGTGTGCGCGCAGTGTGCGTGCAATGTGCGCACCGTGTGCGGGCTGTGTGCGGGCTATGCGTGCAGTGTGCGGGCTGTGCACGTAGTGTGTGGGCAATGTGCGTGCAGTTTGCGCACAGTGTGTGTGCTGTGTGCGTGTTGTGCGCAGGCTGTGCGCGCAGTGTACGTCCAATGTGCGCGTAGTGTGCGCACAGTGTGGGTGCTGAGTGCGGGTTGTTCGCTCAGTGTGCGTGCTGTGTGCGGGCTGTACGCACAGTGTGCGTGCTATGTGCGGGCTGTACGCATAGTGTGCGTGCTATGTGCGGGCTGTGCGTGCAGTGTGCGGGCTGTGCGCGCAGTGTACGTGCAGTGTGCGCGCAGTATGCGCACAGTGTGCGTCCAGTGTGCGCGCAGTGTGCACACAGTGTGCATGCTGTGTGCGGGCTATCCATGCTATTGGCAGGCTGTGCGTGCAGTGTGTGCACTATGTTCGGGCAGTGTAGGTAATGTGTGCGGGCTATGTGCGTGCTGTGTGTGGGCTGTGCGTGCAGTGTGCACTCTGTGTGCGAGCTGTGACACAGTTTGCGCGCAGTGTGTGTGCTATGTGAGAGCTGTGCGCGTAGTGTGCATGTAGTGTGCGCATAGTGTGCGTGCTGTGTGCGGGTTGTGCGAATGGTGTGCGCGCAGTGTGCGTGCAGTGTGCGCGTAGTATGTGCCCAGTGTGTGTGCTGTGTGTGTGCTATGCGCAGGCTATGCGCGTAGTGTATGTGCAATGTGCGCGCAGTGTGCGCACAATGTGCGTGCTGAGTGCGGGCTGTGTGAGGGCTGTGCGCTCAGTGTGCGTGCTGTGTGCGGGCTGTGCGCACAGTGTGCATGCTGTGTGCGGGCTGTGTGTGCAGTGTGCGAGCTTTATGGGTGCTGTGTGCGGGCTGCGCGTGCAATGTGCGCGCAGTGTGCGCTCAGTGTGCGTGTTGTGTGTGCAGTGTGCCTGCTTTGCGCGCGCAGTCTGCGTGCAATGTGCGCGCATTATGTGCACAGTGTGCGTGCTGAGTGTGGGCTGTGCACTCAGTGTGCGTGATGTGTGCAGGCTGTGCGCGCTATGCGTGCAATGTGCGTGCAGTGTGCGCACAGTGTGCGTGCTGTGTGCTGGCTGTGTGCTCAGTGTGCGTGCTGTGTGCAGGTTGTGCACTCAGTGTTCGTGCTGTGTGTGGGCTGTGCGTGTAGTGTGCGTGCTTTGTGGGTGTTGTGTGCGGGCTGTGCGAGCAATGTGCGCGTAGTGTGCCCTTAGTGTGTGTGCCATGCGTGCAGTGTGCGTGCTGTGCGTGCAATGTGCGTGTAGTGTGCGTACAGTATTCGTGCTGAGTGCAGGCTGTGCGCTCAGTGTGCGTGCTGTGTGCGGGCTGTGCGTGCAATGTGCGTGCAGTGTGCGCACAGTGTGCGTGCTGTGTGCGGGCTGTGCGTGCAGTGTGCGTGCTTTGTGGGTGTTGTGTGCGCTCAGTGTTCGTGCTGTGCGCGTAGTGTGCGCTCAGTGTGCGTGACGTGTGATGGCTGTGCGTGCAGTGTGCGCATAGTGTGCGTGCTTTGTGGGTGCTATGTGCGCTCAGTGTTCGTGCTGTGCGCGCAGTGTGCGTGACATGTGATGGCTGTGCGCAGTGTGTGCGCGCTGTGCATGCAGTGTGCGCACAGTGTGCGTGCTGTGTGCGGGCTGTGCGTGCTTTGTGGGTTCTGTGTGCGCTCAGTGTTCGTGCTGTGCACGCAGTGTAGGCTCAGTGTGCGTGACGTGTGATGGCTGTGCGCAGTGTGCGTGACGTGCAGTGTGCGTGCTTTGAGGGTGCTGTGTGCGGGCTATGCGTGCAATGTGCGCGTAGTGTGCACTCAGTGTGCACTCAGTGTGCGTGCTTTGTGGGTGCAGTGTGCGTGCTGTGCGTGCAGTGTGCTTGCTGTGTGTGGGCTGTGCGAATGGTGTGCGTGCAGTGTGCGTGCAATGTGCGTGCTGTGCGTGCAATGTGCGCATAGTGTGCGGGCTGTGCGTGCAGTGTGCGTGCAGTGTGCAGGCAGTGTGGGTGATGTGTGCGGGCTGTGTGCGTGCTGTGTGCGGGCTGTGCGTGCTGTGCGTGCAGTGTGTGCGAGCTGTGCGCACAGTGTGCGTGCAGTGTGCGTGCTGTGTGCGGGCTGTGCGTGCTGTGTGAGGGCTGTGCATGCAGTGTGCGTGCAGTGTACGCATAGTGTGCGCGCTGTGTGTGGGCAGTGTGCGTGATGTGTGCGGGCTGTGCGTGCAGTGTGCGTGCATTGTGCCCCCCAAAAGCCTCCGTGTGTGTGGCAGCGTTACAGATCAGTCATTTTCACAGATTAAA
>CM043705.1:340000-342500 GCA_023935145.1 Bretschneidera sinensis
GCTCGGGTTTGCCTCCACTCCTCCTGTACTATTACGAGCTAGCCCGTCATGCGCACATGAGTTGCTTCGACGCCCCCAAGCATGGGGCTCTGTCCTAACCATATTCATGGGAGGAACGGGGGGGGGGGGGGGGAGGGGCAACACAGCATACAGAGGTTGTTCCAAAAGTCCCTCACGCAACAGCACCATTCGGCACACTGGTGCCTAACATGTGCCATCTCTAAAGAAACCATTGACTCACTCCCAAGCATGAAGATCAGCCCCACGTAGGCCTCCTATACAGTCATCGGCCGCACATTGTTATCAATTTGGCACACATGATTGCCCACATTTTTTGCTATAATTTTTTTGGCTGCCATCTGGTGACCACCACGACAACCACCGTGGGGTGGTGGTGCGGCCTGCCACCACCATTAACCCGGCAAATCAATTTTGTTTGTGGGAGGGACACATCGTAGGCATCCTATAAGGTCTTTGGCGCACGCGATTGCCCACATTTTTTCGCTCATGTTGTGGGTCATCTCCGACAACCACCACGGCAGCCACCGTGGGGCGGTGGTGCTTGCTGCCACCACCATTGACCGGGCAAGCCAGTTCAGTCCGAGTCCACTACCATGCTTTCCCAAGCAATGGTAGTCCACGACAGCAGGGATACGAAAAATGTAATCTTCCATGAGAAAAATTATAAAATAAATTTGAGCATCAGAACTTTTATTTTTTATTTTTTGAATATTAAAAATTCAATAAATCATAAATAATTAAATATTTGGAATTTTGACATGAAATTTTGTAAACAATTCAAGAAAAACCGAATCTTCCATTATGAATTTTTTGAGAGCATATTAAGGTCTGGAAGTTCATTGTTTTTTAATTTTTTAGGTTTCTATGCACACTTGTGCGGGCTGTGCGCACAGTTTGTGGCAAGATTGCGCCGGTTGTGCCCAATGTGCCCACAAGAAAACCTCAGGTTGCGCGCAGTATGCGCACAGTGTATGCGCAGTATGCGCACAGTGTATGCGCAGTATGCACACAGTGTGCGTGCTGTGTGCGGGCTGTCCATGCTGTTGGCGGGCTGTGCGTGCAGTGTGCGCGCTGTGTGCAGGTAGTGTGGATAATGTGTACGGGTTGTGTGCGTGCTGTGTGCGGGCTGTGCGTGCAGTGTGCGGTCTGTGTGCGAGCTGTGCGCACAGTGTAAGCGTAGTGTGCGTGCTATGTACGGGCTGTGCACGTAGGGTGCGTGCAGTGTGCGCACAGTGTGGGTGCTGTGTGCGGGCTGTGTGAATGGTGTGCGCGTAGTGTGCGTGCTGTGTGCAGGCTGTGCATACAGTGTGCGTGCAGTGTGCGCGCAGTATGCGCCCAGTGTGCGTGCTGTGTGCGTGTTGTGCGCAGGCTATGCGCACAGTGTACGTGCAATGTGCGTGAAGTGTGCTCACAGTGTGCGTGCTGAGCGCGGGCTATGTGCGGGCTTTGCGCTCAGTTTGCGTGCTGTGTGCGGGCTGTGCGCACAGAGTGCGTGCTCTGTGTGGGCTGTGCGTACAGTGTGTGAGCTTTATGGGTGCTGTGTGCGAGCTGCGCATGCAATGTGCACGTAGTGTGCACTCCGTGTGCGTGCTGTACGTGTAGTGTGCGTGCTTTGCGCGCGCAGTGTGCGTGCTGTGCGTGCAATGTGCCTGCAGTGTGCGCATAGTGTGTGTGCTGAGTGCGGGCTATGCACTCAGTGTGCGTGTTGTGTGCAGGCTGTGCGTGCAATGTGCGTGTAGTGTGCACACAGTGTGCGTGCTGTGTGCGGGCCGTGTGCGGGCTGTGCACGCAGTGTATGTGCAATGTGCGTGCTGAGTGCGTGCAGTGTGCGTGCAGTATACGTGCAATGTGCGTGTAGTGTGCGCACAGTGTGGGTGCTGAGTGCGAGCTGTGTGCGGGCTGTGCGCTCAGTGTGCGTGTTGTGTGTGGGCTATGCGTGCTGTGCATGCAATGTGTATGCAGTGTGCGCACAGGGTGCGCGCTGTGCGCGCAGTGTACGTGCAATGTGCACGCAGTGTGCGCACAGTGTGTGTGCTGAGTACGGGCTGTGTGCGGGCTGTACGCTCAGTGTGCGTGCTATGTGCGGGCTATGCGCACAGTGTGCGGGCTATGCGTGCAGTGTGCGAGCTTCATGGGTGCTGTGTGCAGGCTACGCGTGCAATGTGCGCGCAGTGTGAGCTCAGTGTGCGTGCAGTGTGTGTGCTTTGTGTGCGCAGTGTGCGTGCTATGCGTGCAATGTGCGCGTAGTGTGCGCACAGTTTGCTTGCTGAGTGCGGGCTATGCGCTCAGTTTGCGTGATGTGTGCGGGTTGTGCGCGCTGTGCGTGCAATGTGCATGCAGTGTGCGCACAGTGTGCGTGCTGTGTGCTGGCTGTGCGCTTAGTTTGCGTGCTGTGTGCAGGCTGTGCGCTCAGTGTTCGTGCTATGTGCGGGCTATGCGTGCAGTGTCCGTGCTTCGTGGGTGTTGTGTGCAGGCAGTG
>CM043705.1:350000-352500 GCA_023935145.1 Bretschneidera sinensis
TACTCTACCAGTGAAGAAGAAGACACAAGCTGCCAAGCAACTATTCATGGTACTGTTCATGGGAAGCCTGCTGCAGGGCAAGGAAGGAGAATGGAAAGCAATGAGGCCAGACCTCACTCCTCCATGAAGAACAAAAGTGCTCAGCTTAACTGAAGGGACAATGCAGCTCCACCAGCTCCTGGTCCTCAAGGAAATCAGCCTACCTCTAACTCCACAGGCTTGAGGCCTGCTTCAAATGAGAAGGCTAAGAAAGCTCCTTGGGTCAGCCTCTTTGCAGAGAATAGAATGCAAAGCAAGGGCCTCCAGCTCTCCTCCATAGCTAGTGAGGGAGGAATAGTCAGAGTCACTCAGGAAGACATGCTGGAAGTGTTTGAAGACCAGTCTTTCTGCTTGGTGGGCTACTTTGCTGGTAGATTCCCAGGGAGGGCAGCACTGAAAAGACTCACGGATTCCTGGAAGGTAAGAGTCTCTACTCAGTTTCATGACAATGGATGGATTGTGTTCAGATTTGGTAATGAAGAATCAAGTTTGAATGTGTTGCAAGAAGGCCCTTACCAAGTTTATGGTAGGCCTTTGCTCCTGAAATCAATGCCTAAACTATTTAAGTTTGGTAATGAGGAAATCACTACTATCCCTGTATGGATTCAACTAAAAGGGCTTCCTCTTGAGCTATGGTCAGCAAGCTGCCTCAGTAAGATAGGTTCATTTCTAGGTAAGCCCCTCTATGCTGACCAATTTACTAAGAGTAAAGAAAGAATCTCTTATGCTAGACTCCTTGTGGAAATTGATGTTGCTAAAGACATCCAATTCACTGTTCCATTGACTTTAGTAAATGGAGATTCATTTGAACAGAAGGTCTCTTATGAGAATCTCCCTAGGTTCTGCTCTAAATGCAAAGTAGTTGGCCATGACCTTCACTCATGCAGCCTCAACTCAAATGCTGTTAAGGGGAACAAACCAAAGGGTAAAGGGAAAGAGCCTACTAGACAGGAAGAGTCAGTTCTCCATAATGAGCAGACTGAAGATGTAGACATCCTAAAGGAGAAGAATAGGGGGGCTGCCTCTAAGTTAGTCTCACATGCTAAGGGTAACCCTATCCAAGAGCATAGAGAAGCAATCCAAGTTGAGAATGATCAAGTCAGTCCGGATCCCCTCCCTGATGAAAGGGTTGAGGAGGGCCAGGAGATTCCTGTCCCCCATGTTCAGGTGGTGGCAGGCTTGAAATCTCCTCTCCACCCTGGGAATATAGGGAAGGAGCCTAAGAAAAAATCTACCCAAGAGCAGGAAAATTGTGAAAGAGATATGGGACAGAATGATCCTAATGTACAGGAAAGTGACTTCCAATTAGTCAAGAAGAAGAAAGGAAGAGTAGGCCACAAAGAGACTCATTCTACCAGGAAGGGAGGAATAGCCTCCTTGCCTCATAAATGATAGCTGCATGCTGGAATATCAGGGGATTTCACAAGCCTCTGAAACATAATGGGGTTCTAAACCTCATGAAGGTACATAAGATAGATGTAATGGGAATTTTGGAATGCAAGCTTGATGAGACTAAGCTGTTGAAGATAATGGACAACAAATTCAAGGGGTGGAGCCAAGCCAACAACTTCTCTACCTTCAATTCAGGCAGGATTTTGATACTTTGGAACCCTTCTAAGGTTTGCTTATCTATTATTGATTCTTCCCCCCAAGTTATACACTGTAATGTAACATGCCTAATCACTTCATACAATTTTGTAATTAGTTTTGTGTATGGATTTAACTCCATTGTATCAAGGAGACCCTTATGGAACAATCTATGTAATTTTGGCTTTGATTTGCACTCCCCTTGGCTTGTATTGGGTGATTTTAATAATGTATTTGCTATTGATGAGAAAACTAATGGGCTGCCTGTTTCTGACTCTGAGATTAGGGACCCCTCTATTTGTTGTAGGGAGACTGGCCTTTCTGATGTCAATTCTAGTGGCTGCTTCTTCACCTGGACCAACAACAGAGTTTGGTGCAAGTTGGATAGAGCTATGGTTAACAATGTGTGGTACCAAAAGGGATTGAGAGCCCAAGCTACCTTCCTACCTGCTGGCTGTATCTCTAACCACTCACCATGCATTATTCATTTGATGGATGAGGTTTGTGGGGGTAGGAGATCTTTCAAGTTTTTTAACATGTGGACTGACCATGAAAATTTCCTAGATTTGATTAGTTCCCACTGGAACTGTCCTAGGAGAGGCACTAAGCAGTTCATTTTATGCAACATCTTGAAAGGCCTCAAACCCCATCTCAAGAATCTCAATGAGAAACACTTCAGCCATATATCCAAGAGAGCTTCTGAGGCTGCAACAAAGCTTAACTGCATGCAGCAGGAGCTACATGATAATCCTAATGATGCTAATCTTTAAGTGAGGGTGGCCAATGCAAAGCTCAAAGCTTTTCAGCTTGCAGAAGCTGAGCAAAGTTTCCTATCTCAACAGGCCAAATGCAAGTATTTACTCAACAATGATAG
>CM043705.1:357500-360000 GCA_023935145.1 Bretschneidera sinensis
GTCTCTCACACGATAGCACCAGACAGCACAATGGTGCCTCACATATGCCACCGCTAAAGAAACCTTTGGCTCACTCCCAAGCATGAAGTCCGGCCCCACAACAAGCATCATCACCAGCGCACAAAGGGCATCACACCATGCCCGAGTTTGCCTCCACTCCTCTAGTACTATTACGGGCTAGCCCGTCATGCGCACATGAGTAGCTTCAACGCCCCCAAGCATGGGGCTCAGTCCTAATTGCATTAGCTCAACTATACTGAGGGCATCACACCATGCTCGGGTTTGCCTCCACTCCTCCTATACTATTACGAGCTAGCCCGTCGTGCGCACATGAGTTGCTTCTACGACCCCAAGCATGGGGCTCTGTCCTAACCATATTCGTGGGAGGGACGGGGGGGGTGGGGGGAGGGGCAACACAGCATACAGAAGTTGTTCCAAAAGTCCCTCACACAACAGCACCATTCTGCACATTGGTGCCTAACATGTGCCATCTCTAAAGAAACCATTGACTCACTCCCAAGCATGAAGATCAGCCCCACGTAAGCCTCCTATACTGTCATCGACCACACATTGTTATCAATTTGGCACACATGATTGCCCACATTTTTTGCTACAATTTTTTTGGCTGTCATCTGGTGACCACCGCGACAACCACCGTGGGGTGGTGGTGCGGCCTGCCACCACCATTAACCCGGCAAATCAATTTCGTTTGTGGGAGGGACACATCGTAGGCATCCTATAAGGTCTTTGGCGCACGCGATTGCCCACATTTTTTCGCTCATGTTGTGGGTCATTTCCGACAACCACCACGGCAGCCACCGTGGGGCGGTGGTGCTTGCTGCCACCACCATTGACCGGGCAAGCCAGTTCAGTCCGAGTCCACTACCATGCTTGCCCAAGCAATGGTAGGCCACGACAGCAGGGAGTGTGCTCGCGCGGCCAAGCCAGGTGCCAGCCAAAAGTAGTCTGACAGCCCCCCCTAAAGAGTCTTAAGTAATTTAGGGGTCTGGCAGGAGGAAACATCACAATGTCTGAGCCATCACCCTAGGCCTAAAAAAATCCAATTCAAAGTATTTTGTCACGATTTTTTGTACATAGGATACGAAAAATGTAATCTTCCATGAGAAAAATTATAAAAAAAAAATTGAGCATCAGAACTATTATTTTTTATTTTTTGAATATTAAAAATTCAATAAATCATAAAAAAATTAAATATTTGGAATTTTGACATGAAATTTTGTAAGCAATTCAAGAAAAACCGAATCTTCCATTATGAATTTTTTGAGAGCATATTAAGGTCTAGAAGTTCATTGTTTTTTTTTATTTTTTAGGTTTCTACGCACACTTGTGCGGGCTGTGCGCACAGTTTGTGCCAAGATTGCGCAGGCTGTGCCCAATGTGCCCGCAAAAAAACTTCAGGTTGCGCGCAGTGTGCGCACAGTGTGCGCGCGATGTGAGGGATGTGCAAATGGTGTGCGTGCAATGTGCGTGCTGTGCGTGCAATGTGCGCACAGTGTGCGGGCTGTGTGCGGGCTGTGCGCGTAGTGTGCGTGTTGTGTGCGTGCTGTGCGCAGGCTATGCGCGCAGTGTACGTCCAATGTGCACGCAGTGTGCGCACAGTGTGGGTGCTGAGTGCGGGCTGTGCGCGCAGTGTACGTCCAATGTGCGCGTAGTGTGCGCACAGTGTGGGTGCTGAGTGCGGGCTGTGTTCGGGCTGTGCACTCAATGTGCGTGCTGTGTGCGGGTTGTGCGTTCAGTGTGCGGGCTGTGCGTGGGCTGTGCGGGCTATGCGCGCAGTGTGCATGCAGTGTGCGCGCAGTATACGCATAGTGTGCGTCCGGTGTGCGCGTAGTGTGCGCACAGTGTGCGTGCTGTGTGCGGGATGGCGATGCTGTTGGCCGGCTGTGCGTGCAGTGTGCGCGCTGTGTGCGGGCTGTGTGCGGGCTGTGCGTGCAGTCTGCGCTCTGTGTGCGAGCTGTGGGCACAGTGTCCGCGCAGTGTGCGTGCTATGTGCGGGCTGTGCGCGTAGTGTGCGTGCAGTGTGCGCATAGTGTGTGGGCTGTGCGTGCAGTGTGCGTGCTTTGTGGGTGCTGTGTGCGCTCAGTGTTCGTGCTGTGCGTGCAGTGTGCGCTCAGTGTGCG
Organism: Bretschneidera sinensis; assembly: GCA_023935145.1. Classification (NCBI taxonomy): domain Eukaryota; kingdom Viridiplantae; phylum Streptophyta; class Magnoliopsida; order Brassicales; family Akaniaceae; genus Bretschneidera; species Bretschneidera sinensis. Next base: position 359,642 of record CM043705.1, read on the forward strand.
TGACGTGTGATGGCTTTGCGCAGTGTGTTCGCACTGTGCGTGCAGTGTGCGTGCTTTGAGGGTGCTGTGTGCGAGCTGTGAATGCAATGTGCGCGCAGTGTGCGTGCTTTGTGGGTGCAGTGTGTGTGCTGTGCGTGTAGTGTGCGTGCTGTGCATGCAGTGTGCTTGCTGTGTGCAGGCTGTGCGAATGGTGTGCATGCAATGTGCGTGCTGTGCGTGCAATGTGCGCACAGTGTGCGGGCTGTGCGTGTAGTGTGCGTGCAGTGTGCGGGCAGTGTGGGTGATGTGTGCGGGCTGTGTGCGTACTGTGTGTGGGCTGTGCGTGCAGTGTGTGCGAGCTGTGTGCACAGTTTGCGTGC
>CM043705.1:367500-370000 GCA_023935145.1 Bretschneidera sinensis
GGCTTCCCCTAGAGCTATGGTCAGCAAGCTGCCTCAGTAAGATAGGTTCATTCCTGGGTAAACCCCTCTATGCTGATCAATTCACTAAGAGTAAAGAAAGAATCTCTTATTCTAGACTCCTTGTGGAAATTGATGTTGCTAAAGACATCCAATTCACTGTTCCATTGACTTTAGTAAATGGTGATTCATTTGAACAGAAGGTCTCCTATGAGAACCTTCCTAGGTTCTGCTCCAAATGCAAAGTGGTTGGCCATGACCTCCACTCTTGCAGCCTCAATTCAAATGCTGTTAAGGGGAACAAACCAAAGAGTAAAGGGAAAGAGCCTTCTAGACAGGAAGAGCCAGTGCTCCATAATGAGCAGAGAGGAGATATAAACATCCTAAAGGAGAAGAATAGGGGGGATGCCTCTAAGCTAGTCTCACATGCTAAGGGTGACCCTGTCCAAGAGCATAGAGAAGCAATCCAAGTTGAGAATGCTCAAGCCAGACCTGATCCCCCACCTGATGTAAGGGTTGAGGAGGGCCAGGAGATTCCTGTTCCCCCTATTCAGGTGGTGGCAGGATTGACATTTACTCCCCACCCAGGGAACATTGGGAAGGAGCTTAGGAAAAAGCCTGCCCATGGGCAGGAAAGTTGTGAAAGAGATATGGGGCAGAAGGATCCTAAGGGGCAGGAAAGTGACTTCCAATTAGTCAAGAAAAAGAAAGGAAGAGTGGGCCACAAAGAGACACATTCTACCAGGAAGGGAGGAACAACCTTCTTGCCTCATAAATGATAGCTGCATGCTGGAATATCAGGGGCTTTCACAAGCCCCTGAAACATAATGGGGTTCTAAACCTCATGAAGATACATAAGATAGATATTATGGGAATCTTGGAGTGCAAGCTTGATGAGACCAAGCTGGTGAAGATAATGGACAACAAATTCAAGGGGTGGAGCCAAGCCAACAACTTCTCTTCTCACACTTCAGGCAGGATTTTGATACTTTGGAACCCTTCCAAGGTTTGCTTATCTATTATTGATTCTTCCCCCCAAGTTATACACTGTAATGTATCATACTTAACCACTTCATACAGTTTTGTAATTAGTTTTGTGTATGGTTTTAACTCCATTGTATCAAGGAGACCCTTGTGGAACAATCTATGTAATTTTGGCTTTGATTTGCATTCCCCTTGGCTTGTCTTGGGTGATTTTAATAATGTATTTGCTATTGATGAGAAAACTAATGGGCTGCCTGTTTCTGACTATGAGATTAGGGACCCCTCTAATTGTTGCAGGGAGACTGGCCTTTCTGATGTCAATTCTAGTGGATGCTACTTCACCTGGTCCAACAACAGAGTTTGGTGCAAGTTGGATAGAGCTATGGTTAACAATGTGTGGTATCAAAAGGGATTGAGAGCCCAAGCTTCCTTCCTACCTGCTGGCTGTATCTCTGACCACTCACCATGTATTATTCAATTGATGGATGAGGTTTGTGGGGGTAGGAGATCTTTCAAGTTCTTTAACATGTGGGCTGACCATGACAATTTCCTGGAGTTGATTAGTTCCCATTGGAACTGTCCTAGGAGAGGCTCTAAGCAGTTCATTTTATGCAACATCTTGAAAGGCCTCAAACCCCATCTCAAGAATCTCAATGAGAAGCACTTCAGCCATATATCCAAGAGAGCTTTCTGAGGCTGCAACAAAGCTAAACTGCATGCAGCAAGAGCTACATGATAATCCTAATGATGCTGATCTTCAAGTGAGGGTGGCCAATGCTAAGCTCAAAGCTTTTCAGCTTGCAGAAGCTGAGCAAAGTTTCCTTTCTCAACAGGCCAAATGCAAGTATTTGCTCAACAGTGATAGAGGGACCAAACTATTTCATGCCCTGGTCAAGAGAAGGTCTATCAAAAATCATATTGCCTCAATAAGGTTAGCCAATGGCTCCCAATCAGCCTCTGAGAAGGAAGGGGTCCTGGAATTCACTAGATTTTATAAGGTGCCGCTGGGCTCTTCTGGTAGCTGCAATCCTATTGAGACAGAGGTTATTAGTGGGGGGCCTCTTCTTCATGAGAACCAGGCTGCTGAGATGATCAAAGATGTGACTGAGGAAGAAATCAAGGCAGCTCTGTGGAGTATTGGGGAGGATAAATCCCCTGGTCCGGATGGATACTCTTCTAAATTTTTTAAGAGAGCATGGGATATCACTCACAAAGAGATCATTGAGGCAGTTCAAGAATTCTTTCAGAGTGGTAGGCTTCTTAAACAGCTCAACCATTCCTCCCTTGCCCTGATCCCCAAAAGTAAGCAAGCTTCTAGAGTTGAAGACTTCAGGCCCATAGCTTGCTGCAATGTGATATATAAGATAATCTCCAAGATTATGGCTGCAAGACTGGCCCCTTGTTTAAATCAACTTGTCAGCCCTACTCAAGCTGCCTTCATTAAAGCCAGAAGTATGGCAGAAAACATATACTTGGTCCAAGAATTGCTTAGAAAATATTGTAGGAAGAGGATCCCTCC
>CM043705.1:375000-380000 GCA_023935145.1 Bretschneidera sinensis
AGCTTCCGTATTGCTACAACCATTCGTAACACGACTCCCAGTACCCATTGTGCCCCGGAAGCCGTTCCCCCCAGTCAATCTGTATTTTAGGGAGTGTCACATCGTCCCGATTTTAGGGTCGTGACACTTACACATGCATGGCTTAATCTTTGAGACAAGCATATGACTACTGGCAGGATCAACCAGGTAGCATTCCTTTGCGGCAACAAAACCGCATGAGCCAATCCAACCCATAGGTCAAAAAGGTCAACACAATCATTGTTGTCATACTTTAGGGACAAAATGCAACGATTGGGCGAATGGAGGACGAATCCCTTAGCCCACATACATTTCCGCATCCGAGAGAACAACCGAACCCCCGTGAGCCACTGCAATCACAACATAACATGAGACACACTTGGAACACGGGGCCGAGCTACAATCCCTCCAGCACCCTTTCAGGGATGCGAAGAGAAAAGGGACAGCATCACATTCGAATTCCATTTCCGTAGGTTCGCAGCACAAGACCCACACACTAACCCACAGAGCAAAAGGGCCACATGGGGTAAACTTGAAATGGTGCGCACGTCAACAATTCGATGCACAAGCACGGAGCCTGCCAACCCGCATAACCCGATCACCACTCACACGCCGCACGTATAATAGGAAACAGCTACGCTAAATTAACCACAACCCAACAAGCATATAAAAAGCCGCTGAGTAGCAGAACCACCGAACATAGCCACACCTAAGCCGCTAAGCGCGCAATCCTTAACAAAGGGACAAAAATTAATTGCATTGGCTCAACTATACCAAGGGCAACACACCATGCCCGGGTTTACCTCCACTCCTCCTGTACTATTACGGGGTAGCTCGTCGTGCGCACAAGAGTAGCTTCGACGCCTCCGAGCATGGGTAACTGTCCTAAATGCATTGGCCCAACTATACTAAGGGCATCACACCATGCCCGGGTTTGCCTCCACTCCTCCTATACTATTACAGGCTAGCCCGTCGTGCGCAAAAGAATAGCTTCGACGCCCCCGAGCATGGAGCTCTGTCCTAATTGCATTGGCTCAACTATACTAAGGGCATCACACCATGCCCGGATTTGCCTCCACTCCTCCTGTACTATTACGGGCTAGCCCGTCGTGCGCACATGAGTCGCTTCGACGCCCCCAAGCATGGGGCTCTGTCCTGACTGTGTCCGAGGGAGGGACAAGGGCCTCGCAGCATACAAAGGTTGTTCCAAAAGTCTCTCGCACGACAACACCAGACAACACAATGGCGCCTCATATGTGCCACCGCTAAAGAAACCTTAAGCTCAGTCCCAGGCATGAAGCCCGGCCCCACAACCAGCATCATCACCAGCGCACAAAGGGCATCACACCATGCCCGGGCTTGCCTCCACTCCTCCTGTACTATTACAGGCTAGCCCATCGTGCGCACATGAGTAGCTTCGACACCCCCAAGCATGGGGCTCTGTCCTAATTGCATTGGCTCAACTATACTAAGGGCATCACACCATGCCCGGGTTTGCCTCCACTCCTCCTGTACTATTACGGGCTAGCCCGTCGTGCGCACATGAGTCGCTTCGATGCCCCCAAGCATGGGGCTCTGTCCTAACCGTGTCTGAGGGAGGGACAAGGGCCTCGCAGCATACAAAGGTTGTTCCAAAAGTCTCTCACACGACAACACCAGACAGCACAATAGCGCCTCACATGTGCCACCGCTAAAGAAGCCTTTTGCTCACTCCCAAGCATGAAGTCCGACCCCACAACCAGCATCATCACCAGCGCACAAAAGGCATCACACCATGCCCGGGCTTGCCTCCACTCCTCTAGTACTATTACGGGCTAGCCCGTCGTGCGCACATGAGTAGCTTCAACGCCCCCAAGCATGGGGCTCAGTCCTAATTGCATTAGCTCAACTATACTGAGGGCATCACACCATGCTCGGGTTTGCCTCCACTCCTCCTGTACTATTACGAGCTAGCTCGTCGTGCGCACATGAGTTGCTTCGACGCCCCCAAGCAGTATGCGCCCAGTGTGCGTACTGTGTGCGGGCTGTGCGTGCAGTGTGCGAGCTTAATGGGTGCTGTGTGCGGGCTGCGCGTGCAATGTGTGCAGTGTTCGCTCAGTGTGCGTGCTGTGCGTGCAGTGTGCGTTCTTTGCGCGCGTAGTGCGCATGCTGTACGTGCAATGTGCGTGCAGTGTGTATACAGTGTGCGTGCTGAGTGCGGGCTGTGCGCTCAGTGTGCGTGTTGTGTGCGGGCTGTGCGTGCAATGTGCGTGCAGTGTGCGCACAGTGTGCGTGCTGTGTGTGGGCTGTGTGCGGGTTGTGCGCGCAGTGTGCGTGCTATGTGCGGGCTGTGCGTGCAGTGTGCGGGCTGTGTGCGGGCTGTGTGTGGGCTGTCCGCTCAGTGTGCGTGCTGTGTGCAGGCTGTGCGCACAGTGTGCGTGCTGTGTACGGGCTGTGCGTGCAGTGTGCGAGCTTTATGGGTGCTGTGTGCGGGCTGCACGTGCAATGTGCGGGCAGTGTTCGCTCAGTATGTGTGCTGTGCGTGCAGTCTGCGTGCTTTGCGCGCCTAGTGCGCGTGCTGTGCGTGCAATGTGCGCGCAGTGTGTGAACAATGTGCGTGCTGAGTGCGGGCTGTGCGCTTAGTGTGCGTGTTGTGTGCGGGCTGTGCGTGCAATGTGCGTGCTGTGTGCGGGCTGTGTGCGAGTTGTGCGCGCAATGTGCGTGCTATATGCGGGCTGTGCGTACAGTGTGCGTGTAGTGTGCGCATAGTGTGCGTGCTGTGTGCGGGCTGTGCGAATGGTGTGCGCGCAGTGTACGTGCTGTGCGCAGGCTCTACGCGCAGTGTGCGTGCAGTGTGCGCATAGTATGCGCCCAGTGTGCGTGCTGTGTGCGTGCTATGCGCAGGCTGTACGCGCAGTGTATGTGCAATGTTCGCGCAGTGTGCGCACAGTGTGCGTGCTGAGTGCAGGCTGTGTGCGGGCTGTGTGCTTAGTGTGCGTGCTGTGTGCGGGCTGTGCGCGCAGTGTGCGTGCTATGTGTGGGCTGTGCGTATAGTGTGCATGCAGTGTGCACACAGTGTGCGTGCTGTGTGCGGGCTATGCGAATGGTGTGCGTGCAGTGTACGTGCTGTGCGCAGGCTGTGCGCGCAGTGTGCGTGTAGTGTTCGTGCAGTGTGCATGTAGTATGCACCCAGTGTGCGTGCTGTGTGCGTGCTGTGCGCAGGCTGTGCGCGCAGTGTACGTGCAATGTGCGCGCAGTGTGCGCACAGTGTGCGTGTTGAGTGCGGGTTGTGTGCTCAGTGTGCATGTTGTGTGTGGGCTGTGCACACAGTGTGCGTGCTGTGTGCGGGCTGTGCGTGTAGTGTGCGAGGTTTATGGGTGCTGTGTGAGTCCAGTGTGCACGTAGTGTGCGCACAATGTGCGTGCTGTGTGCGGGCTGTCTATGCTGTTGGCGGGCTGTGCATGCAATGTGTGTGCAGTGTGCGCGCAGTGTGCATGCTGTGTGCTGGCTGTGCGCTCAGTGTGCGTGTTGTGTGCGGGCTGTGCGCGCAGTGTGCGCGCAATATGCGCGCTGTGTGCGGGCAGTGTGGGTGCAGTGTGCGTCCAGTATGCACGTAGTGTGCGCACAATGTGTGTGCTGTGTGCGGGCTGTCCATGCTGTTGCAGGGCTGTGCGTGCAGTGTGCGCGCTGTGTGCGGGTAGTGTGGGTAATGTGTGCGGGCTGTGTGCGTGCTGTGTGCGGGCTATGTGCGTGCTGTGCTTGCAATGTGCGCGCAGTGTTCGCCGAGTGTGCGTGCTGAGTGCGGGCTGTGCGCTCGGTGTGCGTGATGGGTGCGGGATGTGCACGCTACACGTGCAATGTGTGTGCAGTGTGCTGGCTGTGCATTCAGTGTGCGTGTTGTGTGCGGGCTGTGCGTGCAGTGTTCGTGCAGTGTGCGTGCAGTATGCGCGCTGTGTGCGTCCAGTGTGTGCGTAGTGTGCGCATAGTGTGCGTGCTGTGTACGGGCTGTCCATGCTGTTGGTGGGCTGTGCGTGCAGTGTGCACGCTGTGTGCTGGCAGTGTGGGTAATGTGTGCGGGCTGTGTGCGTGCTGTGTTCGGGCTGTGCGTGCAGTGTGCACTCTGTTTGCGAGCTGTGCGCACCGTGTGCACGTAGTGTGCGTGCTATGTGCGGGCTGTGCGCGCAGTGTGCGTGCAGTGTGGGAACAGTGTGTGTGCTGTGTGAGGGCTGTGCGAATGGTGTGCGCGCAGTGTACGTGCTGTGCGCAGGCTGTGCGCGTAGTGTGCGCGTAGTATGCGCCCAGTCTGCGTGCGGTGTGCGTGCTGTGCGCAGGCTATGCGTGTAGTGTACGTGCAATGTGCGCGTAGTGTGCGCACAGTGTGCGTGCTGAGTGCGGGCTGTGTGCGGGCTGTGCGCTCAGTGTGTGTTTTGTGTGCGAGCTGTGAGTGCTGTGCGTGCAATGTGGGTGCAGTGTGCGCAGAGTGTGCGTGCTGTGTGCAGGCTGTGTGCGGGTTGTGCTCGCAGTGTACGTGCAATGTGCATGCAGTGTTCGCACAGTGTGCGTGCTGAGTGCAGGCTGTGTGCTGGTTGTGCGCTCAGTGTGCGTGCTGTGTGCGAGCTGTGCATGCGGTGTGCGAACTTTATGGGTGCTGTGTGCGGGCTACACGTGCAATGTGCGTGCAGTTTGCGCACAGTGTGCGTGCTGTGTGCTGGCTGTGCGCTCAGTGTGCGTGCTGTGTGCAGGCTGTGCGCTTAGTGTTCGTGCTGTGTGCGGGCTGTGCGTGAAGTGTGCGTGCTTTATGGGTGCTGTGTGCGGGCTGTGTGCCCACAGTGTGCGTGCTGTGTGCAGGCTGTGCGTGCAGTGTGCGTGCTTTATGGGTGCTTTGTGGGTGCTGTGTGCGCTTAGTGTTCGTGCTGTGCGCGCAGTGTGTGCTCAGTGTGCGTGACGTGTGATGGCTGTGCGCAGTCTGTGCGCGCTGTGCATGCAGTGTGGGCACAGTGTGC
>CM043705.1:385000-392500 GCA_023935145.1 Bretschneidera sinensis
AGTTCCCCTGGCTTGTTGGCTTGTATAGCTCTTTGTCTGGGCTTAGGCCTCTTGTCCATTTTGTTTATGCCTTAACTTTAAATCTCCTGGGTATGCCCAGTGATCCTTTTGTACATTTTTGATCATTTTAATACATGTTTATTTACAGATCAAAAAAAAAGAAAGAGCTCTCAGTCTGTCAATCCTTACTATGTCTGGACCTGGTAAGTTTCCCCGTGTTGAGTCAAATTAAGCCGCAGGCTCCACTCCTGGTGGTGCCCTTCCGTCAATTCCTTTAAGTTTCAGCCTTGCGACCATACTCCCCCCGGAACCCAAAAACTTTGATTTCTCATAAGGTGCCAGCGAAGTCCTAAAAGCAACATCCGCTGATCCCTGGTCGGCATCGTTTATGGTTGAGACTAGGATGGTATCTGATCGTCTTCGAGCCCCCAACTTTCGTTCTTGATTAATGAAAACATCCTTGGCAAATGCTTTTGCAGTTGTTCGTCTTTCATAAATCCAAGAATTTCACCTCTGACTATGAAATACGAATGCCCCCGATTGTCCCTGTTAATCATTACTCCGATCCCGAAGGCCAACAGAATAGGACCGAAATCCTATGATGTTATCCCATGCTAATGTATTCAGAGCGTAGGCTTGCTTTGAGCACTCTAATTTCTACAAAGTAACAGCGCCGGAGGCACGACCCGGCCAATTAAGGCCAGGAGCGGATCGCCGGTAGAAGGGACAAGCCGACCGGTGCACACCATAGGCGGATCGGCCGACCCAACCCAAGGTCCAACTACGAGCTTTTTAACTGCAACAACTTAAATATACGCTATTGGAGCTGGAATTACCGCGGCTGCTGGCACCAGACTTGCCCTCTAATGGATCCTCGTTAAGGGATTTAGATTGTACTCATTCCAATTACCAGACTCTAAGAGCCCAGTATTGTTATTTATTGTCACTACCTCCCCGTGTCAGGATTGGGTAATTTGCGCGTCTGCTGCCTTCCTTGGATGTGGTAGTCGTTTCTCAGGTTCCCTCTCCAGAATCGAACCCTAATTCTCTGTCGCCCATCACCACCATGGTAGGCCACTATCCTACCATCGAAAGTTGATAGGGCAGAAATTTGAATGATGCGTCGCCGGCACGATGGCCTTGCGATCCGTCGAGTTATCATGAATCATCAGAGCAACGAGCAAAGCCCGCGTCGACCTTTTATCTAATAAATGCATCCCTTCCAGGAGTCGGGGTTTGTTGCACGTATTAGCTCTAGAATTACTATGGTTATCCGAGTAACAGATACCATCAAACAAACTATAACTGATTTAATGAGCCATTCGCAGTTTCACAGTCTGAATTAGTTCATACTTACACATGCATGGCTTAATCTTTGAGACAAGCATATAACTACTGGCAGGATCAACCAGGTAGCACTCCTTTGCGACAACAAAACCGCATGAGCCAATCTAACCCATAGGTCAAAAAGGTCAACACGATCATTGTTGTCATACTTTAGGGACAAAATGCAACGATTGGGCGAATGGAGGACGAATCCCCTAGCCCACATACATTTTCGCATCCGAGAGAACAACCGAACCCCCGTGAGCCACAGCAATCACAACATAACATGAGTCACACTTGGAACACGGGGCCGAGCTACAATCCCTCCCGCACCCTTTCGGGGATGCGAAGAGAAAAAGGACAGCATCAAATTCGAATTCCATTTCCGTAGGTTCGCAGCACAAGACCCACACACTAACCCACAGAGCAAAAGGGGCACATGGGGTAAACTTGAAATGGTGCGCGCGTCAACAGTTCGATACACAAGCACGGAGCCTGTCAACCCGAACAACCCAATCACCACTCACACGCCGCACGTACAATAGGAAACAGCTACGCTAAATGAACCACAACCCAACAAGCATATAAAAAGCCGCTGAGTAGCAGAACCACCGAACATAGCCACACCTAAGCCGCTAAGCGCGCAATCCTTAACAAAGGGACAAAAATTAATTGCATTGGCTCAACTATACCAAGGGCAACACACCATGCCCGGGTTTGCCTCCACTCCTCCTGTACTATTACGGGGTAGCCCGTCGTGCGCACATGAGTAGCTTCGACGCCCCCGAGCATGGGGCACTGTCCTAAATGCATTGGCCAAACTTTACTGAGGGCATCACACCATGCCCGGGTTTGCCTCCACTCCTCCTGTACTATTCTGGGCTAATCCGTCGTGCGCACATGAGTCGCTTCGACGCCCCCAAGCATGGAGCTCTGTCCTAACTGTGTCCGAGGGAGGGACAAGGGACAAGGGACAAGGGCCTCGCAGCATACAAAGGTTGTTCCAAAAGTCTCTCGCACGACAGCACCAGACAGCACAAGGGTGCCTCAAATGTGCCACCGCTAAAAAAACCTTTGGATCACTCCTAGGCATGAAGTCCGACCCCACAACCAGCATCATCACCAGCGCACAAAGGGCATCACACCATGCCCGGGCTTGCCTCCAATCCTCCTGTACTATTACGAGCTAGCCCATCGTGCGCACATGAGTAGCTTTGATGCCCCTGAGCATGGGGCTCAGTCCTAATTTCATTGGCTCAACTATACTAAGGGCATCACACCATGCCCGGGTTTGCCTCCACTCCTCCTGTACTATTACGGGCTAGCCCATCGTGCGCACATGAGTCGCTTCGACGCCCCCAAGCATGGGGCTCTGTCCTGAACGTCTCTGAGGGAGGGACAAGGGCCTCGCAGCATACAAAGGTTGTTCCAAAAGTCTCCCGCACTACAGCACCAGACAGCACAATGGCGCCTCACATGTGCCACCGCTAAAGAAACCTTTGGCTCAATCCTAGGCATGAAGTCCGGCCCGACAACCAGCATCATCACCAGCGCACAAAGGGCATCACACCATGCCCGGGCTTGCCTCCACTCCTCTTGTACTATTATGGGCTAACCCGTCGTGCGCACATGAGTCGCTTCGACGCCCCCAAGCATGGGGCTCTGTCCTAACCGTGTCCGAGGGAGGGACAAGGGACAAGGGACAAGGGCCTCACAGAATACAAAGATTGTTCCAAAAGTCTCTCGCACGATAGCACCAGACAGCACAAGGGTGCCTCAAATGTGCCACCGCTAAAAAAACCTTTGGCTCACTCCCAGGCATGAAGTCCGGCCCCACAACCAGCATCATCACCAGCGCACAAAGGGCATCACACCATGCCCGGGCTTGCCTCCACTCCTCCTGTACTATTATAGGCTAGCCCGTTGTGCGCACATGAGTAGCTTCGACGCCACCGAGCATGGGGCTCTGTCCTAATTGCATTGGCTCAACTATACTAAGGGCATCACACCATGCCCGGGTTTGCCTCCACTCCTTCTGTACTATTACGGGCTAGCCCATCGTGCGCACATGAGTCGCTTCGACGCCCCCAAGCATGGGGCTCTGTCCTGAACGTGTCTGAGGGAGGGCAAGGGCCTCGCAGCATACAAAGGTTGTTCCAAAAGCCTCTCGCACTATAGCACCAGACAGCACAATGGCGGTTCACATGTGCCATCGCTAAAGAAACCTTTGGCTCACTCCCAGGCATGAAGTCCGGCCCGACAACCAGCATCATCACCAGTGCACAAAGGGCATCACACCATGCTCGGGCTTGACTCCACTCCTCCTGTACTATTATGGGCTAGTCCGTCGTGCGCACATGAGTCGCTTCGACGCCCCCAAGCATGGGGCTCTGTACTAACCGTGTCCGAGGGAGGGACAAGGGACAAGGACCTCGCAGCATATAAATGTTGTTCCAAAAGTCTCTCGCACGATAGCACTAGACAGCACAATGGTGCCTCACATGTGCCACCGCTAAAGAAACCTTTGGCTCACTCCCAAGCATGAAGTCTGGCCCCACAACAAGCATCATCACCAGCGCACAAAGGGCATCACACCATGCTCGGGTTTGCCTCCACTCCTCTAGTACTATTACAGGCTAGCCCGTCGTGCGCACATGAGTTGCTTCAACGCCCCCAAGCATGGGGCTCAGTCCTAATTGCATTAGCTTAACTATGCTGAGGGCATCACACCATGCTCAGATTTGCCTCCACTCCTCCTGTACTATTACAAGCTAGCCCGTCGTGTGCACATGAGTTGCTTCGATGCCCCCAAGCATGGGGCTCTGTCCTAACCTTATTCGTGGGAGGGACGGGGGGGAAGGGGCAACATAGCATACAGAGGTTGTTCCAAAAGTCCCTCACGCAACAGCACCATTCGGCACACAGGTGCCTAACATGTGCCATCTCTAAAGAAACCATTGACTCACTCCCAAGCATGAAGATCAGCCCCACGTAGGCCTCCTATACAGTCAACGGCCGCACATTGTTATCAATTTGGCACACACGATTGCCCACATTTTTTGCTACAATTTTTTTGGCTGCCATCTAGTGACCACCGCGACAACCACCGTGGGGTGGTGGTGCGGCCTGCCACCACCATTAACCTGGCAAATCAATTTTGTTTGTGGGAGGGACACATCGTAGGCATCCTATAAGGTCCTTAGCGCAGGCGATTGCCCACATTTTTTCACTCATGTTGTGGGTCATCTCCGACAACCACCGCGGCAGCCACCGTGGGGCGGTGGTGCTTGCTGCCGCCACCATTGACCGGGCAAGCCAGTTCAGTTCAAGTCCACTACCATGCTTGCCCAAGCAATGGTAGGCCACGACAGCAGGGAGTGTGCTCGAGCGGCCAAGCCAGGTGCCAACCAAAAGTGGTCTGACAGCCCCCCCTAAAGAGTCTTAACTAATTTAGGGGTATGGCAGGAGGAAACATCACAATGTCTGAGCCATCACCTTAGGCCTAAAAAATCCAATTCAAAGTATTTTGTCACGATTTTTTGCACATAGGATACGAAAAATGTAATCTTCCACGAGAAAAATTATAAAAAAAATTTGAGCATCAGAACTATTATTTTTTATTTTTTGAATATTTAAAATTCAATAAATCATAAAAAAATTAAATATTTGGAATTTTGACATGAAATTTTGTATGCAATTCAAGAAAAACTGAATCTTCCATTATGAATTTTTTGAGAGCATATTAAGTTATAGAAATTCATTTTTTTTTAATTTTTTAGGTTTCTACGCACATTTGTGCGGGCTGTGCGCACAGTTTGTGCCAAGATTGCGCAGGCTCTGCCCAATGTGCCCGCCAAAAAACCTCAGGTTGCCCGCAGTGGGCGAACAGTGTGCGCGCGGTGTGGGGGATGTGTGAATCGTGTGCTCGCAGTGCGCATGCAATGTGCGCACAGTGTGCGGGCTATGTGCGGGCTGTGCGCACAGTGTGCGGGCTGTGCGTGCAGTGTGCGGGCTGTGTGCATAGTGTGCGTGCAGTATGCGCGCTGTGTGCATAGTGTGCGTGCAGTGTGCGCACAGTGTGCGTGCTGTATGCGGGCTATCCATGCTATGTGCGGGCTGTGCGTGCAGTGTGCGTACTGTGTGCAGGCAGTGTGGGTGATGTGTACGGGCAGTGTGCGTGCTGTGTATGGGCTGTGCGTGCAGTGTGCGCTCTGTGTGCGAGCTATGTGCACAGTGTGCGCACAGTGTGCGTGCTATGTGCGGGCTATGCGTGCAGTGTGCGTGCAGTGTGCGTGCGGTGTGCGCACAGTGTGCATGCTGTGTGCGTGTAGTGTGCATATAGTGTGCGTGCTGTGCGCAGGCTGTGCGCGTAGTGTTGTGTGCGGGCTGTGCGCACAGTGTACGGGCTGTGCGCGCAGTGTGCGCATAGTATGCGTGCTGTGTGCGGGTAGTGTGCGTGCAGTGTGTGTGCTGTGTGTGTGCTATCTGCGAGCTATGCGTGCAGTGTGCGGGCAGTGTGCGTGTAGTGTGCGTGCAGTGTCCATGCTGTGTGCGGGCTGTGCGTGCAGTGTGCGCGCTGTGTACGGGCAGTGTGGGTGATGTGTGTGGGCTGTGTGCATGCTGTGTGCGGGCTGTGCGTGCAGTGTGCGAGCTGTGCGCATAGTGTGCGCGCAGTGTGCGAGCTGTGCGCATAGTGTGCGCGCAGTGTGCCTGCAGTGTGCGCACAGTGTGCGTGCTGTGTGCAGGCTATCCATGCTGTGTGCGTGCAGTGCGCGATCTGTGCGTGCAGTGCGCGCGCTGTGTGTGGGCAGTGTGGGTGATGTGTATGGGCTTTGTGCGTGCTGTGTGCGGGCTATGCGTGCAGTGTGCGCTCTATGTGCGAGCTAAGCCCATAGTGTGCGCGCAGTGTGCGTGCTATGTGCGGGCTGTGCGCGCAGTGTGCGTGCAATGTGCGTGCAGTGTGCGCATAGTGTGCGTGCTATGTGCGAGCTGTCCATACTGTGTGCGGGCTATGCGTGCAGTGTGCGTACTATGTGCGGGCAGTGTGGGTGATGTCTGTGGGCCGTGTGCATGCTATGTGTGTGCTATGTGCGGGCTGTGCGTGCTGTGTGCGCACATTGTGCTTGCTGTGTGCGGGCTGTGCTCGCAGTGTGCGTTTTGTGCGGGGGCTGAGAGCGGGCTATAGGCACACTACACGCACAGTAGTGTGCGTGCTATGCACAGGCTGTGCGCGCAGTGTGCGTGTAGTGTGCACGCAGTATGTGCACAGTGTGCATGCTGTGTGCGTGCTGTGCACAGGCTGTGTGCATAGTGTGCGTGCAATGTGCACGCAGTGTGCGCACAGTGTGCGTGCTGAGTTCGGGCTATGTGCGGGCTGTGCGCTCAGTGTGCGGGTTGTGCGTGCAGTGTGCGTGCTTTGTGGGTGCTGTGTGCGGACAGCTCGTGCAATGTGCCCGTAGTGTGCGCTCAGTGTGCGTGCTGTGCGTACAGTGTGCGTGCTTTGGGCACGCAGTGTGCGTGCTTTGGGCACGCAGTGTGCGTGCAATGTGCGCACAGTGTGCGCACAGTATGCGTGCTGAGTGCGGGGTGTGCGCTCAGTGTGTGTGCTGTGTGCGAGCTATGTGTGCTGTGTGCGGGCTGTGCATGCTGTGTGCGTGCAGTGTGCGGGCTGTGCGTGCTGTGTGCGTGCTGTACGTGCAATGTGCGTGCAGTGTGCGCACAGTGTGCGTGCTGTGTGCGGGCTGTGTTTGGGCTGTGCGCTCAGTGTGCGTGCTATATGCGTGCTTTGTGGGTGCTATGTGCGGGCTGCGCATGCAATATGCCCACAGTGTGCGCTCAGTGTGCGTGCAGTGTGCGTGCTTTGCGCGCGCAGTGTGCGTTCTGTGCGTGCAATGTGCGCCCAGTGTGCGCATAGTGTGCGTCTGAGTGTGGGCTGTGCGCTCAGTGTGCGTGTTGTGTGCGGGCTGTGCGTGCTGTGCATGCAATGTGCGTGCTGTGTGCTGGCTGTGCGCTCATTGTGCGTGCTATGTGCAGGCTATGCGCACAGTGCGCGTGTTGTGTGCGGGCTGTGTGTGCAGTGTGCGTGCTTTGTGGGTGCTGTGTGCATGCAATGTGCGTGCAGTGTGCCCTCAGTGTGCATGCAGTGTGCGTGCTTTGCGCGCGCAGTGTGCGTGC
>CM043705.1:400000-412500 GCA_023935145.1 Bretschneidera sinensis
AAGAAATAACTACAATTCCTGTATGGATTCAGATAAAAGGCTTGCCCCTTGAACTATGGTCAGCTAATTGCCTTAGCAAGATTGGCACTGTAATTGGGAGACCCCTGTATGCTGACCAGTTCACTAGGACCAAAGAGAGAATATCCTATCCTAGGCTTCTAGTTGAAATGGACTTAGCTAAAGAAATTCAATTCTCTGTGCCACTGTCCCTCCTGAATGGAGATACTTATGAACTAAAAATTTGCTATGAAAACCTCCCTAGATATTGCTCAAAGTGTAAGGTTGTAGGGCATGACATGCACTCCTGTAACCAGAATGTCAACTCAGAGAGGGGAAAGAAAAACAATGAGAAAGGGAAAGAGCCTGCTAGAAAGGATGCATCCAAGTCAATGGGTGTTCTAGCCAAGGAGATGCCAAATCAGACTATGGAGCCTAGTGAAGCTAGGGATGGGTTGGATGGGATGAATGAGTGTACTCCTGCCCAGGAACCTAGAGAAACTGTCCAAGCAGAGAATGGTGACAATGAGGCTGAACAATGCCACAATGGTTTAGGAGGGGAGGGAATCTAGGGGACCTCTACCCCCCAAAGCCAAATTGTGGCTGGCCTAAAATCTCCCATGCACCCTGACCATCCCAGTATGGTCCCAAGGAAAAAATCAGGCCTTGCACAAGGCAATAGTGAAAGAGACAGGGGCCCTGAGGTCCAAGGAGGTGATGAGTTCCAAGTAATCAGGAGGAAGAAAGGAAAACCATACCAAAAAGGCACTCAATCAGCTAGGAAGGGAGGGGCTGCCTCCCAACCTCCTCAATGATAGTGGCATGCTGGAACATCAGGGGTTTTAACAAGCCCCTGAAGCACAATGGGGTACTGCACCTCATGAAGAAAAACAAAGTTGATATAATGGGAATTTTGGAATGTAAGTTGGATGATGCAAAGCTGCTGAAGATTATGGGCAATAAATTCCTCCAGTGGAGATAGGTGAACAACTTTTCCACTCACCCATCAGGTAGAATTTTGGTACTTTGGGATCCTTCAAAGGTGAGCCTTACTTTAATTGATATATCTCCCCAAGTTATCCATTGTAATGTTACTTGTGCTGTTTCTTCTTGTAGTTTTGTAATCAGTTTTGTATATGGTTTGAATTCCATTGTATCTAGGAGGCCCCTATGGGATAACCTATGTAATTTCAGCTATGATTTGTCTTCCCCTTGGCTTGTCTTGGGTGATTTCAATAATGTTTTTGTAATAGATGAGAAATCTAATGGGCTGCCTGTAACAGATTATGAGATTAGGGACCCCTTTTTTTGTTGTAGGGAGACAGGTTTAAGTGATGTAAATGCTGCAGGGTGTTTCTTCACATGGACCAACAATAAGGTGTGGTGCAAGCTGGATAGAGCCATGGACAACAATGTGTGGTTCCAAGAGGGGCTAAGAGCTCAAGCTTCCTTTCTCCCAGCTGGGTGCCTCTCAGACCACTCTCCTTGTATTGTTAGCCTGATGGAAGAGGTTTGTGGGGGTAGGAGATCTTTCAAATTTTTCAATATGTGGGCTGATCATGACATGTTCTTAGACATTGTTAGTGCCCATTGGGGTTGCCCTGGAAGGGGCACCAAATAGTTCATTCTCTGCAAGCTTTTGAAAGGCCTCAAACCCCTCCTCAAGAACCTCAACAAGAACCACTTCAGCCACATTTCTGAGAGAGCCTTGGAGGCTGCAAACATACTAAATGGCCTGTAGGAGGACCTTCATGACAACCCTTATGATGTTGAGCTGCAGGATAGGGTGGTAAATGCTAGATTAAAGGCTTTCCAACTTGCTGAGGCTGAGAGAAGCTTCCTATCACAGCAGGCCAAATGTAAGTACCTTCTCAAAAGTGATAGAGGGACCAAATTCTTCCATGCCTTGGTCAAGAGAAGGTCCTCCAAGAATCACATTGCCTCTATTAAAGCTGCCAATGGATACCAAACAACTTCTGAAGCTGAAGTGGTCCAGGAGTTTACTAGATTCTATAAGGAGCTTTTAGGCTCCTCTAACAGATGCTCTCCTATTGAGATGGAAGTCATTAGAGGAGGACCTATCATTCAGGAAAGCCAGGCTGCTGATTTAATAAAGCAGGTCACAGTGGAGGAGATCAAGGCTGCATTGTGGAGCATAGGGGAGGAGAAGTCCCCTGGTCCGGATGGTTTTTCATCAAGGTTTTTCAAGAAAGCATGGGGGGTGATCCATAAAGAGATTATAGAAGCTGTCCAAGAATTCTTTGGGAATGGTAAGCTCCTAAAACAGCTGAACCACTCCTCTCTTGTTTTGATACCCAAAGGTAAGACTGCCTCCAAAGTTGAAGATTTTAGGCCTATTGCTTGTTGCAATGTTCTATACAAAGTTATCTCTAAGATCCTTGCTTCCAGGCTGGCTCCTTGCTTGATCCACTTGGTCAACCCTGCTCAGGCTGCCTTCATAAAGGCCAGGAGTATGGCTGAGAACATATACCTGGTCCAGGAATTGCTCAGGAGATATTGTAGGAAGAGAGTCCCTCCAAGATGTATGATCCAAATTGACCTTAGGAAAGCCTATGATACTGTTGAGTGGGAGTTCTTAACTAGCCTTCTAGAGGGCCTGGAGTTCCTTGAGAAGTTTAAAGACTGGATTATGGAGTGTATCACCACTCCACATTTTCTATATCCATTAATAGCAGCCTTCATGGTTTTTTCAAAGGTAAAAGGGGCTTGAGGCAAGGGGATCCACTGTCTCCCTACCTATTTGTGCTGATTATGGAATATCTATCAAGGTTGCTTGGGAGATTGAAGGTGGAAGAGGGGTTCAGATTCCACCCCAAGTGTGACAAGCTCAAGACTACTCACCTGGCCTTTGCTAATGACCTGATTCTGTTTGCTAGGGGGGAGGCCAGATCAGTGGGCATGCTCATGGAATGTGTCAACACCTTCAGTGATTGCTCAGGGCTGAAGACTAGCTTGGCAAAATCTAATTTCTACCATGCTGGGGTGAAGCCTGAGGAGGTTATGGAGATTAGCAGATGCACTGGAATGGAGGAGGGCAGCCTCCCATTCAAGTACTTAGGGGTCCCTCTTGCTTCTGCAAGGCTGAATGCCTCTCACTATGCTCCACTTATAGAGAAAATTGCTGGCTACATCAATGTATGGGCTGGCTCCTCTCTATCCTATGCTGGGAGGTCTGAGCTCATCAAATCTGTGCTTCAAGGTGTGGAGTGCTTCTAGCTGGCCATTTTTCCCATCCCATTCTCTGGAATGGCAAGAATGGGGGCATGAGAAAAGCTCTTGTTGCTTGGGCTGACATTTGTAAGCCAAAGGCAGAAGGGGGTCTTGGGCTGATTAAGCTCAAAACTTGGAACAAGGCTCTCCTAACAAGAGTCTTATGGAATATTCAGATGAAAAAAGACTCCCTGTGGATCCAATGGGTCCAGTACTACTACCTTTTTAATAAATCCATATAGGAGATCAAGGTCAACAAAGATGACTCCCCCCTCTGGAAGAGGATCCTGGAAATCAGAGATGAGATGGTGGGCCAGCCACCTTCTATGCAGCTAGCTACCAACAAGCTGATGGAATGGAGGCTGCATGAGGAGGTAAGTATCAAGAAAGTGTACAATGACATGAGGTAGAAAGTCAATAAGGTCAGATGGGCTCCCCTAGTCTGGAATGGTTATTGCCCCCCAAAACAATCTTTTATTCTTTGGCTGGCTGTTAGGGACAGACTCCTCACTAAAGACAAGCTCCACCTTGAAGGGAATGATAAGCTCTACCCCCTATGTACTGACCAGGATGAGACTAAAGACCACCTTTTCTTCTCTTGTAGGATCAACAAGGAGGTCTGGAACTCCATAAATATGTGGCTGGGTAGTAGAAGGCAAATGAGAACCATTGAGAGTGCTATCAGATGGACATCAAAAGTAAAAGGCACTGGCCCTCCAGCTGTTGCTAGAAAGACAGCCCTTGCAAGCATAGTCTACCATACATGGCTGGCTCAAAATGCCAAGATTTTTGACAAAGCTCCTGCCTTACCTGCTGGCTTAGTGAAGAAGATCTATATTGGTATTTATAGGAGTGTCTATGCTGCCTGCCCTGAGTTTAGGCTGTTGATTTAGGCTGCTTCCCTCTGGTCTATTTCTGGTTTTGTCCAGGGTATGTCCTGGTGTTCTAAATGTTTGTTTTACTTTTCTCCTGGGTATGTCCAGCTCCTTTGTAAGCTAAGGTCAATTGGTTTGTTTTGGTGGGCTGCCTGTTTAGGCCAGCAGGTCCCAAGTTAGTTCCGAAGGCTTGTTGGCTTGTATTGCTCTATGGATGGGCTTAAGCCTCTTGCCTTCTTTGTATATGCCTTATTTTTAAATCTCCTAGATATGCTCAGTGATCCTTTTGTACATTTTTGATCATTTAATACATGTTTATTTACAGATCAAAAAAAAAAGAAAGAGCTCTCAGTCATCTCAGTCACGGGCAGCTAGAGAGAGAAGCTCTCAACTGTGAACAGTGTTGCCCATGGTCACCAGCACTTCTCTCCTCCTTCCTCTGATCTTTCTGTGCCATTCCTTTAGGTTTGTTCAGCATGGGGAAGAAGAAACCTCCCAGGAAACCTCCTCTCACAATCCAGGATCAAAATGATCTGGAATATGTCCAGAATCATTTCAAAAACAAAGCTGCTACTGTAGCTTTGTCGCGAGAAGAAGTTTCAGGTAATCCAAGCATAGATGAAGCCAAGGGACCATCCAAAGAATCAACATCTTCTTCCTGCTCCTTGGGAGAGGAAGATTCCCAAGCCTCAGGGTCTCTTTTGAAGACTGCCAGCTTGGGGAAGAATGAAAGCTCTGTTGGAGCTTCGAAGGTGAACAGTACCAAGGACCAATTCCAAAGCAATGCTGCTTCCCAGACATTGCAAGAAGAGCCCCTAGACATTGAAGATGAGAACCAAAGCTCCTCTAGGGAGAGTATAGAGAGCTCAGGTCAAATGGAGTCCAGTTCTTCCAGTGAGGAAGATGCTTCAAGCTATGAAGCTACTGTTCATGGAACTGTTCATGGCAGGAAGCCTGTGGTAAGGCAAGGAAGAGGAGAGGAAAGCAGTTAGTCTAGGCCTCATCCTCCAATGAAGAATGGGGGCCTCAAAGCTGACTCAAAGGATAATGCAGCCTCCCCTGCTCCAGTTCCTGTGGGAGCTCAGTATCCCTCTAAGTCTGTGGGAAAAAGGCCAGCTAACAATGAAGAGAACAAGAAGGCTCCCTGGGTCAACCTCTTTGCAGAGAATAGAATACAAATGTGGTATGGCAAGGAAGAGGAGAGGAAAGCAGTTAGTCTAGGCCTCATCCTCCAATGAAGAATGGGGGCCTCAAAGCTGACTCAAAGGATAATGCAGCCTCCCCTGCTCCAGTTCCTGTGGGAGCTCAGTATCCCTCTAAGTCTGTGGGAAAAAGGCCAGCTAACAATGAAGAGAACAAGAAGGCTCCCTGGGTCAACCTCTTTGCAGAGAATAGAATACAAAGCAAGGGTCTCCCCTTATCTACTATATCCAGTGAGGGAGGAGTTGTTAGAGTCTCTCATGAAGATGTGCTGGAAGTATTTGAGAACCAACCTTTCTGCTTGGTGGGGTATTTTGCTGGAAGATTTCCAGGAAGGGCAGCCCTCAAGAAGCTTACTGAATCCTGGAAGGTAAGGGTCCACACTCAGTTTCATGAAAATGGATGGATAGTATTTAGATTTAATAATGAAGCTGTTAGCTTGAATGTGTTGTAAGAAGGCCCTTACCAAGTATATGGTAGGCCTTTGCTCTTGAAGTCATTGCCTAAATTTTTCAAGTTTGGCAATGAGGAAATCACTACAATTCCTGTATGGATCCAGATAAAAGGCTTGCCCCTTGAGCTATGGTCATCTAACTGCCTTAGCAAGATTGGCACTGTAATTGGTAGACCTCTATATGCTGACTAGTTCACTAGGACCAAAGAGAGAATATCCTATTCTAGACTTCTAGTTGAAATAGACATAGCTAAGGAAATTCAATGCTCTGTCCCACTGTCCCTTCTAAATGGAGATACTTATGAACTAAAGATTTGTTATGAGAACCTCCCTAGATATTTCTCAAAGTGTAAGGTTGTAGGGCATGACCTGCACTCCTGTAACCAGAATGTCAACTCAGAAAGGGGTAAGAAAAGCAATGAGAAAGGGAAAGAGCCTGCTAGAAAGGAAGTAACCAAGTCAATGGGTGTGCTAGCCAAAGAGATGACAAATCAGACTGAGAAGCCTAGTGAAGCTAGGGATAGGGTGGATGGGATGAATGAGGTTAGTTCTGCCTAAGAACCTAGAGAAACTGCCCAAGCAGAGAAGGGTGACAATGAGGCTGAACAATGCCACAATGGTCAAGGGGGGGAGGGAATCCAGGGGACCTCTACCCCCCAAATCCAAGTGGTGGCTGGCCTAAAATCTCCCATGCACCCTGACCATCCCAGTATGGTCCCGAGGAAAAAATCAGGCCTTGCACAAGGCAATAGTGAAAGAGACAGGGGCCCTGAGGTCCAAGGTGGTGATGAGTTCCAAGTAATCAGGAGGAAGAAAAGAAAACCAGACCAAAATGGTACTCAATCAGCTAGGAAGGGAGGGGCTGCCTCCCAACCTCTTCAATGATTGTGGCATGTTGGAATATCAGGGGCTTTAACAAGCCCCTGAAACACAATGGGGTACTACACCTCATGAAGAAAAACAAAGTTGATATAATGGGAATTTTGGAATGCAAGCTGGATGAAGCAAAGCTGCTTAAGATTATGGGCAACAAATTCCTTCAGTGGAGACAGGTGAACAACTTTTCCACTCACTCATCAGGCAGAATTTTGTTACTTTGGGATCCTTCAAAGGTGAGCCTTACTTCAATTGATATATCTCCCCAAGTTATCCATTGTAATGTTACTTGTGCTGTTTTTTCTTGTAGCTTTGTAATCAGCTTTGTTTATGGTTTGAATACCATTGTATCTAGGAGGCCCCTATGGGATAACCTATGTAATTTCAGTTATGATTTGTCTTCCCCTTGGCTTGTCTTGGGTGATTTCAATAATGTTTTTGCTATAGATGAAAAATCTAATGGGCTACCTGTAACAGATTATGAGATTAGGGACCCCTCTTTTTATTGTAGGGAGACAGGATTAAGTGATGTAAATGCTGCAGGGTGTTTCTTCACATGGACCAACAATAAGGTGTGGTGCAAGTTGGATAGAGCCATGGTCAACAATGTGTGGTTTCAAGAGGGGATAAGAGCTCAAGCTTCCTTTCTCCCTGCTGGGTGCCTCTCTGACCACTCTCCATGTATTGTTAGCTTGATGGAAGAGGTTTGTGGGGGTAGGAGATCTTTCAAATTCTTTAATATGTGGGCTGATCATGACATGTTCCTAAACATTGTAAGTGGTCAATGGGGTTGCCCTGGAAGGGGCACTAAACAGTTCATTCTATGTAAGCTTTTGAAAGGCCTCAAACCCCCCCTCAAGAAACTCAACAAGAATCATTTCAGCCATATATCTGAGAGTGCCTTGGAGGCTACAAACATTTTAAAAGGCCTGCAACAAGAACTTCATGATAACCCTTATGATGCTGAGCTTCAGGAGAGGGTGACAAGTACTAGGCTTAAAGCATTCCAACTGGCTGAGGCTGAGAGAATATTTTTATCCCAACAGGCTAAATGTAAGTACCTCCTCAATAGTGATAGAGGGACCAAATTATTCCATGCTTTGGTTAAGAGGAGGTCTTTCAAGAATCACATTGCCTCTATTAAAGCTGCCAATGGATCTCAAACAACTTCTGAAGCTGAAGTGGTCCAGGAATTTACCAGATTCTACAAGGAGCTTTTAGGCACTTCTAGCAGATGTACTCCTATTGAAATGGATGTCATCAGAGAGGGTCCAGTCCTTCAAGAAAGCCAAGTTGCTGAATTAGTTAAGCAGGTCACAGATGAGGAGATCAAGGCTGCATTGTGGAGCATAGGGGAGGATAAATCCCCTGGTCCAGATGGTTTCTCCTCAAAGTTTTTCAAGAAAGCATGGGGGGTGGTCCACAAAGAGATCATAGAGGCTGTCAAAGAATTTTTTATGAATGTGAAAATCCTAAAACAACAAAACCACTCCTCTCTTGTTTTGATTCCCAAAGGGAAATCTGCCTCTAAAGCTGAAGAATTCAGGCCTATAGCTTGCTGCAATGTTATTTACAAAGTTATCTCTAAGATCCTTGCTTCTAGGCTGGCTCCTTGCTTGATCCACTTGGTCAACCCTGCTCAGGCTGCCTTCATAAAGGCCAGGAGCATGGCTGAGAATATCTACCTAGTCCAAGAATTGCTTAGGAGATACTGTAGGAAGAGAATCCCTCCTAGATGCATGATCAAAATTGACCTCAGGAAAGCCTATGATACTGTGGAGTGGGAGTTCTTAAGCAGCCTTTTAGAGGGCCTGGAGTTCCCTGGAAAGTTTAAAGACTGGATTATGGAGTGTGTCACCACTACTACATTTTCTTTATCCATTAATGGCAGCCTCCAAGGGTTCTTCAAAGGTAAAAGGGGCTTGAGGTAGGGGGATCCACTTTCTCCCTATCTTTTTGTGTTGATTATGGAATACTTATCAAGGCTTCTCAGGAGATTGAATGTGGAAGAGGGGTTCAGATTCCACCCCAAGTGTGACAAGCTCAAGACTACCCACTTGGCCTTTGCTGATGATCTGATTCTGTTTGCTAGAGGGGAGGCTAAATCAGTGGGAATGCTCATGAAATGTGTCAACACCTTCAGTGAGTGCTCAGGGCTGAAGACTAGCTTGACAAAATCTAATTTCTACCATGCTGGGGTGAAGCCTGAGGAGGTTATGGAGATTAGCAGATGCACAGGAATGGAGGAGGGTAGCCTCCCATTCAAGTACTTAGGGGTTCCTCTTGCTTTTGCAAGGCTGAATGCCTCCCATTCTGCCCCCTTATAGAGAAAATTTCTGGCTACATCAATGTATGGGCTGGCTCCTCTTTATCATATGCTGGGAGGACTGAGCTTATCAAATCTGTGCTTCAAGGTGTGGAGTGCTTTTGGCTGGCCAACTTTCCCATCCCTGGTAACATCCTTGATAAGATCATTAAGTTATGTAGAACCTTTCTCTAGAATGGTAAGAATAGGGGAATGAGAAAAGCTCTTGCTGCTTGGGCTGACAAGAGTCCTATGGAATATCCACATGAAGAAAGACTCCCTTTGGATTCAATGCGTCCAGCACTACTATCTTCTTAACAAATCTATATGGGAGATCAAGGCAAACAAAGATGACTCCTCACTCTGGAAGAGGATCCTGGAAATTAGAGATGAGATGGTTGGCCAGCCACCATGTTTACAGAAAGCTACCAACAAGCTTATGGAATGGAGGCTGCATGATGAGCTAAGCATCAAGAAAGTGTACAATGATATGAGGCAGAAAGTCAGCAAGGTCAGTTGGGCTTCCCTGGTCTGGTATAGTCACTGCCCTCCTAAACAATCTTTCATTCTTTGGCTGGCTGTTAGGGATAGACTTCTCACTAAAGACAAGCGCCACCTTGAAGAGAATGACAAGCTATGCCCCTATGTACTGAACAGAATGAGACCAAGGACCACCTTTTCTTCTCTTGTAGGATCAGTAAGGAGGTTTGGAACAAAATAAATCTTTGGCTGGGTAGTAGAAGGCAAATGAGTACCATTGAGAGTGCTATCAGATGAACTCTGAAAGTCAAAGGCACTGGCCCTCCTGCTATTGCCAGAAAGACAGCCCTTGCAAGTACAGTCTACCATATATAGCTGGCAAGAAATGCCAAGATATTTGGTAAAGCTCCTGCTTTACCTACTAGCTTAGTGAAGAAGATCCAGATTGGTATCTATAGAAGTGTCTATGCTGCCTGCCCTGAATATAGGCTGCTGATTTAGGTTGCTTCCCTCCTGTTTTTGTTGTTGGCCCAGGGTATGCCCTATTGCATTGTATGTTTGAGCCCCTGTAATCTTATTGGTTTGCCCAGCTCCCTTGTATGCTCTTTGATTTGTTGGTTTTTGCTGGCTGCCTGGTTAGGCCAGCTTGCTTCATGTTAGTTCCCATGGCTTGTTGGCTTGTATAGCTCTTTGTCTGGGCTTAGGCCTCTTGTCCATTTTGTTTATGCCTTAACTGTAAATCTCCTGGGTATGCCCAGTGATCCTTTTGTACATTTTTGATCATTTTAATACATGTTTATTTACAGATAAAAAAAAAAGAAAGAGCTCTCAGTCTTGAGCAGGATTTCTTAAGCAGCCTTTTAGAGGGCCTGGTGTTCCCTGGAAAGTTTAAAGACTGGATTATGGAGTGTGTCACCACTACTACATTTTCTTTATCCATTAATGGCAGCCTCCAAGGGTTCTTCAAAGGTAAAAGGGGCTTGAGGCAGGGGGATCCACTTTCTCCCTATCTTTTTGTGTTGATTATGGAATACTTATCAAGGCTTCTCAGGAGATTGAATGTGGAAGAGGGGTTCAGATTACACCCCAAGTGTGACAAGCTCAAGACTACCCACCTGGCCTTTGCTGATGATCTGATTCTGTTTGTTAGAGGGGAGGCTAAATCAGTGGGAATGCTCATGAAATGTGTCAACACCTTCAGTGAGTGCTCAGGGCTGAAGACTAGCCTGACAAAATCTAATTTCTACCATGCTGGGGTGAAGCCTGAGGAGGTTATGGAGATTAGTAGATGCACAGGAATGGAGGAGGGCAGCCTCCCATTCAAGTACTTAGGGGTTCCTCTTGCTTCTGCAAGGCTAAATGCCTCCCATTATGCCCCCCTTATAGAGAAAATTTCTGGCTACATCAATGTATGGGCTGGCTCCTCTTTATCATATGCTGGGAGGACTAAGCTTATCAAATCTGTGCTTCAAGGTGTGGAGTGCTTTTGGCTGGCCATCTTTGCCATCCCTGGTAACATCCTTGATAAGATCATTAAGTTATGTAGAACCTTTCTCTAGAATGGTAAGAATGGGGGAATGAGAAAAGCTCTTGCTGCTTGGGCTGACATTTGTAAGCCTAAAACAGAAGGGGGTCTTGGGCTGGTAGAGCTCAAATCTTGGAACAAGGCCCTCCTAACAAGAGTCCTATGGAATATCCACATGAAGAAAGACTCCCTTTGGATTCAATGGGTCCAGCACTACTATCTTCTTAACAAATCTATATGGGAGATCAAGGCAAACAAAGATGACTCCCGACTCTGGAAGAGGATCCTGGAAATTAGAGATGAGATGGTTGGCCAGCCACCATGTTTACAGCAAGCTACCAATAAGCTTATGGAATGGAGGCTGCATGATGAGCTAAGCATCAAGAAAGTGTACAATGATATGAGGCAGAAAGTCAGCAAGGTCAGTTGGGCTCCCCTGGTCTGGTATAGTCATTGCCCTCCTAAACAATCTTTCATTCTTTGGCTGGCTGTTAGGGATAGACTTCTCACTAAAGACAAGCTCCACCTTGAAGATAATGACAAGCTATGCCTCATATGTACTGAACAGAATGAGACCAAGGACCACCTTTTCTTCTCTTGTAGGATCAGTAAGGAGGTCTGGAACAAAATAAATCTTTAGCTGTCTAGTAGAAGGCAAATGAGTACCATTGAGAGTGCTATCAGATGGACTTTGAAAGTCAAAGGCACTGGCCCTCCTGCTGTTGCCAGAAAAACAGCCCTTGCAAGTACAGTCTACCATATATGGCTGGCAAGAAATGCCAAGATATTTGATAAAGCTCCTGCCTTACTTGCTAGCTTAGTGAAGAAGATCCAGATTGGTATCTATAGAAGTGTCTATGCTGCCTGCCCTGAATATAGGCTGCTGATTTAGGCTGCTTCCCTCCTGTTTTTGTTGTTGGCCTAGGGTATGCCCTGTTGCATTGTATGTTTGAGCCCCTGTAATCTTATTGGTTTTCCCAGCTCCCTTGTATGCTCTTTGATTTGTTGGTTTTTGCTGGCTGCCTGGTTAGGCCAGCTTGCTTCATGTTAGTTCCCATGGCTTGTTGGCTTGTATAGCTCTTTGTCTGGGCTTAGGCCTCTTGTCCATTTTGTTTATGCCTTAACTGTAAATCTCCTGGGTATGCCCAGTGATCCTTTTGTACATTTTTGATCATTTTAATACATGTTTATTTACAGATCAAAAAAGAAAAAGAAAAAGCTCTCAGTCTTGAGCAGGATTTCTTAAGCAGCCTTTTAGAGGGCCTGGAGTTCCCTGGATAGTTTAAAGACTGGATTATGGCGTGTGTCACCACTACTACATTTTCTTTATCCATTAATGGCAGCCTCCAAGGGTTCTTCAAAGGTAAAAGGGGCTTGAGGCAGGGGGATCCACTTTCTCCCTATCTTTTTGTGTTGATTATGGAATACTTATCAAGGCTGCTCAGGAGATTGAATGTGGAAGAGGGGTTCAGATTCCACCCCAAGTGTGACAAGCTCAAGACTACCCACCCAGCCTTTGCTGATGATCTGATTCTGTTTACTAGAGGGGAGGCTAAA
>CM043705.1:422500-425000 GCA_023935145.1 Bretschneidera sinensis
CGTAGCTAGTTAGCAGGCTGAGGTCTCGTTCGTTAACGAAATTAACCAGACAAATCGCTCCACCAACTAAGAACGGCCATGCACCAGCACCCATAGAATCAAGAAAGAGCTCTCAGTCGAGCTCTCAATTAGTCAGTCATGGGCAGCTAAAGAGAGAAGCTCTCAACTGTGAACAGTGTTGCCCATGGTCACCAGCACTTCTCTCCTCCTTCCTCTGATTTTTCTGTGCCATTCCTTCAGGTTTGTTCAGTATGGGGAAGAAGAAACCTCCCAAGAAACCTCCTCTCACAATCCAGGATCAAAATGATCTGGAATATGTCCAGAATCATTTCAAAAACAAAGCTGCTACTGTAGCTTTGTCGCGAGAAGAAGTTTCAGGCTCCAATGAAGAATGGGGGCCGCCAAGCTGACTCAAAGGACAATGCAGCCTCCCCTGCTCCAGTTCCTGTGGGAGCTCAGTATCCCTCCAAGTCTGTGGGCAAAAGGCTAGCTAACAATGAAGAGAACAAGAAGGCTCCCTAGGTCAGCCTCTTTGCAGAGAATAGAATACAAAGCAAGGGTCTCCCTTTATCTACTATATCCAGTGAGGGAGGAGTTGTTAGAGTCTCTCATGAAGATGTGCTGGAAGTATTTGAGAACCAACCTTTCTGTTTGGTGGGGTATTTTGCTGGAAGATTTCCAGGAAGGGCAGCCCTCAAGAAGATTACTGAATCCTGGAAGGTAAGGGTCCACACTCAGTTTCATGAAAATGGATGGATAGTATTTAGATTTGATAATGAAGCTGCTAGCTTGAATGTGTTGCAAGAAGGCCCTTACCAAGTATATGGTAGGCCTTTGCTCTTGATGTCATTGCCTAAAATTTTCAAGTTTGGCAATGAGGAAATCACTACAATTCCTGTATGGATCCAGATAAAAGGCTTGCCCCTTGAGCTATGGTCATCTAACTGCCTTAGCAAGATTGGCACTGTAATTGGTAGAACTCTATATGCTGACCAGTTCACTAGGACCAAAGAGAGAATATCCTATCCTAGACTTCTAGTTGAAATAGATATAGCTAACGAAATTCAATGCTCTGTCCCACTGTCCCTCCTAAATAGAGATACTTATGAACTAAAGATTTGTTATGAGAACCTCCCTAGATATTGCTCAAAGTGTAAAGTTGTAGGGCATGACCTGCACTCCTGTAACCAGAATGTCAACTCAGAAAGGGGTAAGAAAAGCAATGAGAAAGGGAAAGAGCCTGCTAGAAAGGAAGCAACCAAGTCAATGGGTGTGCTAGCCAAAGAGATGACAAATCAGACTGAGAAGCCTAGTGAAGCTAGGGATAGGGTGGATGGGATGAATGAGGTCAGTCCTGCCCAAGAACCTAGAGAAACTATCCAAGTAGAGAAGGGTGACAATGAGGCTGAACAATGCAACAATGGTCAGGGGGGGGGAGAGAATCCAGGGGACCTCTACCCCCCAAATCCAAGTGGTGGCTGGCCTAAAATCTCCCATGCACCCTAACCATCCCAGTATGGTCCCAAGGAAAAAATCAGGCCTTGCACAAGGCAATAGTGAAAGAGACAGGGGCCCTGAGGTCCAAGGTGGTGATGAGTTCCAAGTAATTAGGAGGAAGAAAGAAAAACCAGACCAAAATGGTACTCAATCAGCTAGGAAGGGAGGGGCTGCCTCCCAACCTCTTCAATGATTGTGACATGTTGGAATATCAGGGGCTTTAACAAGCCCCTGAAACACAATGGGGTACTGCACCTCATGAAGAAAAACAAAGTTGATATAATGGGAATTTTGGAATACAAGCTGGATGAAGCAAAGTTGCTTAAGATTATGGGCAACAAATTCCTTCAGTGGAGACAGGTGAACAACTTTTCCACTCACTCATCAGGCAGAATTTTGTTACTTTGGGATCCTTCAAAGGTGAGCCTTACTTCAATTGATATATCTCCCCAAGTTATCCATTGTAATGTTACTTGTGCTGTTTCTTCTTGTAGCTTTGTAATCAGCTTTGTTTATGGTTTGAATACCATTGTATCTAGGAGGCCCCTATGGGATAACCTATGTAATTTCAGTTATGATTTGTCTTCCCCTTGGCTTGTCTTGGGTGATTTCAATACCATTGTTCTTAAGCAGCCTTTTAGAGGGCCTGGAGTTCTCTGGAAAGTTTAAAGACTGGATTATGGATTGTGTCACCACTACTACATTTTCTTTATCCATTAATGGCAGCCTCCAAGGGTTCTTCAAAGGTAAAAGGGGCTTGAGGCAGGGGGATCCACTTTCTCCCTATCTTTTTGTGTTGATTATGGAATACTTATTAAGGCTGCTCAGGAGATTGAATATGGAAGAGGGGTTCAGATTCCACCCCAAGTGTGACAAGCTCAAGACTACCCACCTGGCCTTTGCTGATGATCTGATTTTGTTTGCTAGAGGGGAGGCTAAATCAGTGGGAATGCTCATGAAATGTGTCAACACCTTTAGTGAGTGCTCAGGGCTGAAGACTAGC
>CM043705.1:430000-432500 GCA_023935145.1 Bretschneidera sinensis
GTGCGCGCAGTGTGCACGCTGAGTGCTGGCTGTGCGCTCAGTGTGCGTGCTGTGTGCGGGCTGTGCGCACAGTGTGCGTTCTCTGTGCAGGTTGTGCGTGCTTTGTGGCTGCTGTGTGCGAGCTGTGCGTGCAATGTGCATGCAATGTTCGCTCAGCATGCGCTCAGTGTGCGTGTTGTGCGTGCAGTGTGCGTGCTTTGCGCGCGTAGTGTGCGTGCTGCGCATGCAATGTGCGCGCAATGTGCATGCAGTGTGCGCATAGTATGCGTGCTGAGTGCGGGCTGAGTGCGGGCTGTGTGCGAGCTGTGCGCTCAATGTACGTGCTGTGTGCGGGCTGTACACACTATGTGAGTGCTTTGCGCGTGCAGTGTGCGTGCTGTACGTGCAATGTGCCCGCAATGTGCGTGCTGAGTGCGTGCAATGTGCCCGCAATGTGCGTGCTGAGTGCGTGCAATGTGCGCGCTGTGTGCGCATAGTGTGTGTGCAATGTGCGGGCAATGTGCGCGTAGTGTGCGTGCAATGTGCGCACAGTGTGCTTGCTGTGTGCGGGCTGTGCGCGCAGTGTGTGTGCAGTGTGCGTGCAGTGTGCGTGCTATGTGCGGGATGTGCGCGCAGTGTGCGTGCAGTGTGCATGCAGTGTGCGCGCAGTGTGCATGCTGTGCGCGGGCTGTGCGCGCAGTGTGCGTGCAGTGTGCGGGCAGCGTGCGCGCTGTGTGCGTGCAGTGTGCGGGCAGTGTGCGCGCTGTGTGCGCGCTGTGCGCGCAGTGTGCGTGCAATGTGCGGGCAATGTGCGCGCAGTGTGCGTGCAGTGTGCGGGTAGTGTGCTTGCTGTGTGCGGGCTGTGCGCGCAGTGTGTGTGCAGTGTGCGCTCAGTGTGCGCACAGTGTGCGTGCTGTGTGCGGGCTGTGCGTGCAGTGTGCGCGCATTGTGCGTGCTATGTGCGGGCTGTGCACGCAGTGTGCGCGCAGTGTGCGTGCAGTGTGCGCACAGTGTGCGTGTTGTGTGCGAGCTGTGCGCGCAGTGAGCGTGTAGTGTGCGGGCAGTCTGCGTGCTGTGTGCGGGCTATGCGCGCAGTGTGCGTGCAATGTGCGGGCAATGTGCGCGCAGTGTGCGTGCAATGTGCGCACAGTGTGCTTGCTGTGTGCGGCCTGTGCTCGCAGTGTGTGTGCAGTGTGTGTGCAGTGTGCGTGCAGTGTGCGTGCTATGTGCGGGATGTGCGCGTAGTGTGCGCACAGTGTGCGCACAGTGTGCGCACAGTGTGCGTGCATTGTGCGGGCTGTCCGCGCAGTGTGCGCGTAATGTGCGGGCAATGTGCGCTCAGTGTGCGTGCAATGTGCGCGCTGTGCGCGGGCTGTGCGCGCAGTGTGCGTGCTGTGTGCGGGCTGTGCGCGCAGTGTGCGTGCAGTGTGCGGGCAGTGTGCGTGCTGTGTGCGGGCTGTGCACGCAGTCTGCGCGCAGTGTGCGTGCTGTGTGCGGGCTGTGCGTGCAATGTGCGTGCAATGTGCGTGCAGTGTGTGCGCAGTGTGCGTGCAGTGTGCGTGCAATGTGCGTGCAATGTGCGCGCAATGTGCGTGCAATGTGCGCGTAGTGTGCGTGCAATGTGCGCACAGCGTGCTTGCTGTGTGCGAGCTTTGCGCGCAGTGTGTGTGCAGTGTGCGCGCAGTGTGCGTGCTGTGTGCGGGCTGTGCGCGCAGTGTGCGTGCAATGTGCGCGCAGTGTGCGTACAATGTGCGCGCTGTGTGCGGGCTGTGCGCGCAGTGTGCGTGCTGTGTGCGGGCTGTCCATGCTGTGTGTGGGCTGTCCGTGCAGTGTGCGTGCAATGTGCGCTCGATGTGGGAGCTGTGCGCACAGTGTGCGCGAAGTGTGCATGTAATGTGCGCACAGTGTGCGTGCTATGTGCGGGCTGTGCGCGCAGTGTGCGTGCAGTGTGCGCGTAGTGTGCGTGCAGTGTTCGTACAGTGTGCGTTCTATGTGCGGGCTGTGCGCGCAGTGTGCGTGCAGTGTGCGTGCTGTGCCCGGGCTGTGCGCGAAGTGTGCGGGCAATGTGCGCGCAGTGTGCGTGCAATGTGCGCGCTGTGTGCGGGCTGTGCGCGCAGTGTGCGTGCTATGTGCGGGCTATCTATGCTGTGTGCGGGCTGTACGTGCGGTGTGCGCGCAATGTGCGCGCTGTGTGCGGGCAGTGTGCGTGCTGTGTGCGGGCTGTGCGTACAGTGTGCGTGCAATGTGCGCTCTGTGTAGGAGCTGTGCGCACAGTGTGCGCGCAGTGTGCGTGCTATGTGCGGGCTGTGCGCGCAGTGTGCGTGTAGTGTGCGTGCAGTGTCCGCACAGTGTGCGTGCAGTGTGCGGGCTGTGTGCGCAGTGTACGCGCAGTGTGCGCGCAATGTGCGTACAGTATGCGCACAGTGTGCGTGCTGTGTGCGGGATGTGCGTGCAGTGTGCGTGCAATGTGCGCTCTGTGTGCGAGCTGTGCGCACAGGGTGCGCGCAGTATGCGTGCTATG
>CM043705.1:440000-450000 GCA_023935145.1 Bretschneidera sinensis
TGAGAGAACAACCGAACCCCCGTGAGCCACAGCAATCACAACATAACATGAGACACACTTGGAACACGGGGCCGAGCTACAATCCCTCCAGCACCCTTTCGGGGATGCGAAGAGAAAAGGGACAACATCACATTCGAATTCCATTTCCGTAGGTTCGCAGCACAAGACCCACACACTAACCCACAGAACAAAAGGGGCACATGGGGTAAACTTGAAATGGTGCGTGCGTCAACAGTTCGATGCACAAGCACGGAGCCTGCCAACTCGCACAACCCAATCACCACTCACACGCCGCACGTACAATAGGAAACAGCTACGCTAAATGAACCACAACCCAACAAGCATATAAAAAGCCGCTGAGTAGCAGAACCACCGAGCATAGCCACACCTAAGCCGCTAAGCGCGCAATCCTTAACAATGGGACAAAATTTAATTGCATTGGCTCAACTATACCAAGGGCAACACACCATGCCCGAGTTTGCCTCCACTCCTCCTGTACAATTACGGGGTAGCCCGTCGTGCGCACATGAGTAGCTTCGACGCCCCCGAGCATGGGGCACTGTCCTAAATGCATTGGCCCAACTTTACTGAGGGCATCACACCATGCCCGGGTTTGCCTCCACTCCTCCTGTACTATTACGGGCTAACCCGTCGTGCGCACATGAGTCGCTTCGATGCCCCCAAGCATGGGGCTCTGTCCTAACCGTGTCCGAGGGAGGGACAAGGGACAAGGGCCTCGCAGCATACAAAGGTTGATCCAAAAGTCTCTCGCACGACAGTACCAGAAAGCACAAGGGTGCCTCAAATGTGCCACCGCTAAAAAAATCTTTGGCTCACTCCAAGGCATGAAGTCCGGCCCCACAACCAGCATCATCACCAGCGCACAAAGGGCATCACACCATGCCCGGGCTTGCCTCCACTCCTCCTGTACTATTACGGGCTAGCCCGTCGTGCGCACATGAGTAGCTTCGACGCCCCCGAGCGTGAGGCTCTGTCCTAATTGCATTGGCTCAACTATACTAAGGACATCACACCATGCCCGGGTTTGCCTCCACTCCTCCTGTACTATTACGGGCTAGCCCGTCGTGCGCACATGAGTCGCTTCGACACCCCTAAGCATGGGGCTCTGTCCTGAACGTGTCCGAGGGAGGGACAAGGGCCTCGCAGCATACAAAGGTTGTTCCAAAAGTCTCTCGCACGACAGCACCAGATAGCACAATGGCGCCTCACATGTGCCACCGCTAAAGAAACCTTTGGCTCACTCCCAAGCATGAAGTCCGGCCCCACAACCAGCATCATCACCAGCGCACAAAGGGCATCACACCATGCCCGGGCTTGCCTCCACTCCTCCTGTACTATTACGGGCTAGCCCGTCGTGCGCACATGAGTAGCTTCGACTCCTCCGAGCTTGGGGCTCTGTCCTAATTGCATTGGCTCAACTATACTAAGGGCATCACACCATGCCCAGGTTTGCCTCCACTCCTCCTGTACTATTACGGGCTAGCCCGTCGTGCGTACATGAGTCGCTTCGACGCCCCCAAGCATGGGGCTCTGTCCTAACCGTGTCCGAGGGAGGGACAAGGGACAAGGGCCTCGCAGCATACAAAGGTTGTTCCAAAAGTCTCTCGCACGATAGCACCAAATAGCACAATGGTGCCTCACATGTGCCACCGCTAAAGAAACCTTTGGCTCACTCCCAAGCATGAATTCCGGCCCCACAACAAGCATCATCACCAGCGCACAAAGGGCATCACACCATGCCCGGGCTTGCCTCCACTTCTCCTATACTATTACGGGCTAGCCCGTCGTGCGCACATGAGTAGCTTCGACGCCTCCGAGCATGGGGCTCTGTCCTAATTGCATTGGCTCAACTATACTAAGGGCATCACACCATGCCCGGGTTTGCCTCCACTCCTCCTATACTATTACGGGCTAGCCCGTCGTGCGCACATGAGTCGCTTCGACGCCCCCAAGCATGGGGCTCTGTCCTAACCGTGTCCGAGGGAGGGACAAGGGACAAGGGCCTCGCAGCATACAAAGGTTGTTCCAAAAGTCTCTCGCACGATAGCACCAGACAGCACAATGGTGCCTCACATGTGCCACCGCTAAAGAAACCTTTGGCTCACTCCCAAGCATGAAGTCCGGCCCCACAACAAGCATCATCACCAGCGCACAAAGGGCATCACACCATGCCCGGGCTTGCCTCCACTCCTCCTGTACTATTACGGGCTAGCCCATCGTGCGCACATGAGTAGCTTCGACGCCCCCGAGCATGGGGCTCAGTCCTAATTGCATTAGCTCAACTATACTGAGGGCATCACACCATGCTCGGGTTTGCCTCCACTCCTCCTGTACTATTACGAGCTAGCCCGTCGTGCGCACATGAGTTGCTTCGACGCCCCCAAGCATGGGGCTCTGTCCTAACTATATTCGTGGGAGGGACCGGGGGGGGGGGGAGGGGCAACACAGCATACAGAGGTTGTTCCAAAAGTCCCTCACGCAACAGCACCAATCGGCACACTGGTGCCTTAAATTTGCCATCTCTAAAGAAACCATTGACTCACTCCCAAACATGAAGATCAGCCCCACATAGGCCTCCTATACAGTCATCGGCCGCACATTGTTATCAATTTGGCACACACGATTGCCCACATTTTTTGCTACAATTTTTTTGGCTGCCGTCTGGTGACCACCGCGACAACCACCTTGGGGTGGTGGTGCGGCCTGTCACCACTATTAACCCGGCAAATCAATTCCGTTTGTGGGAGGGACACATCGTAGGCATCCTATAAGGTCTTTGGCACACGCAATTGCCCACATTTTTTCGCTCATGTTGTGGGTCATCTCCAACAACCACCACGGGAACCACCTTGGGGAGATGGTGCTTGCTGCCACCACCATTGACCGGGCAAGCCAGTTCAGTCCGAGTCCACTACCATGCTTGCCCAAGCAATGGTACGCCACGACAGCAGGGAGTGTGCTCGCGCGGCCAAGCCAGGTGCCAGCCAAAAGTGGTATGACAGCCCCCCCTAAAGAGTCTTAACTAATTTAGGGGTCTGGCAGGAGGAAACATCACAATGTCTGAGCCATCACCCTAGGCCTAAAAGTCCAATTCAAAGTATTTTGTCACAATTTTTTGTACATAGGATACAAAAAATGTAATCTTCCATGAGAAAAATTATAAAAAAATAATTTGCGCATCAGAACTATTATTTTTTATTTTTTGAATATTAAAAATTCAATAAATCATAAAAAAATTAAATATTTGGAATTTTGACATGAAATTTTGTAAACAATTCAAGAAAAACCGAATATTTTATTATGAATTTTTTGAGAGCATATTAAGGTCTGGAAGTTCATTGTTTTTTAATTTTTTAGGTTTCTACGCACACTTGTGCGGGCTGTGCGCACAGTTTGTGCCAAGATTGCGCGCAGTGTGCGCACAGTGTGCGCACGGTGCGCATAGTGTCCGTGCAGTGTGCGCGTAGTGTGGGGGATGTGCGAATGGTGTGCGCGCAGTGTGTGTGCAATGTGCGCACAGTGTGCGGGCTGTGTGCGGGCTATGCGCGCAGTTTGCACACAGTGTGCGGGCTGTGTGCGGGCTGTGCGCACAGTGTGCGTGCAGTGTGCGCGCAGTAAGCTCACATTGTGCATGCAGTGTGTGCACAGTGTGTGCGCAGTGTGCATGCTATGTGCGGGCAGTGCGTGCAGTGCGTGTGCAGTGTGCGCACAGTGTGCGTGCTGTGTGCGGGCTGTGCGCATAGTGTGCGTGCAATGTGCGCGCTGTGTGCGCACAATGTGCTTGCTGTGTCTGGGCTGTGCGAGCAATGTGTGAGTTGTGTGGGGGCTGAGTGCGGGCTGTATGCACACTGCACGCACAACAGTCTTCGTGCTATGCGTGCAATGTGCGCGCAGTGTGCGCACAGTGTGCGTGTTGAGTGCGGGCTGTGTGCAGGCTGTGCACTCAGTGTGCGTGCTGTGTGTAGGCTATGCGCACAGTGTGCGTGCTGTGTGCGGGCTGTGCTTGCAGTGTTCGTGCTTTTTGGGTGTTGTGTGTGGGCTGTGCGTGCAGTGTGCGCTTAGTGTGCATGCTGTACGCGCAGTGTGCGTGCTTTGCGAGCGAAAAGTGTGTGCTGTGCGTGCATTGTGCGTATAGTGTGCGTGCTGAGTGCGAGCTTTGCGCTCAGTGTGCGTGCTGTGTGCGGGCTGTGCGTACTGTGCGTGCAATGTGCGTGCAGTTTGTGGGCTGTGCACTCAGTGTACGTGCTGTGTGCGGGCTGTGCGCATAATGTGCGTGCGGTGTGCGGGCTGTACGTGCAATGTGCGTGCTTTGTGGCTGCTGTGTGTGGGCTGTGCATGCAATGTGCGTGCAGTGTGCGTGCAGTGTGTAGTGTGCATACTTTACGCGCGCAGTGTGCGTGCTGTTCGTGCAACGTGCGCGTAGTGTGCGCAGAGAGTGCGTGCTGAGTGCTGGCTGTGTGCGGGTTATGCGCTCAGTGTGCATGCTATGTACGAGCTGTGCGCACAGTGTGCGTGCTATTTGTGGGCTGTCCGTGCAATGTGCGTGCTTTATGGGTGCTGTGTGCGGGCTGTGTGTGCAATGTGAGTGCAGTGTACACTCAATGTGCGCTCAGTGTGCGTGCTGTGCATGCAATGTGCGTGCTTTCTGGCTGCAGTGTGCGTGCTGTGCGCGTAGTGTGGGGGATGTGCGAATGGTGTGCGCGCAGTGTGCGTGTAATGTGCGCACAGTGTGCGGGCTGTGTGCGGGCTATGCGCGCAGTTTGCACACAGTGTGCGGGCTGTGTGCGGGCTGTGCGCACAGTGTGCGTGCAGTGTGCGCGCAGTAAGCGCACAGTGTGCATGCAGTGTGTGCACAGTGTGTGCGCAGTGTGCATGCTATGTGCGGGCAGTGCGTGCAGTGCGTGTGCAGTGTGCGCACAGTGTGCGTGCTGTGTGCGGGCTGTGCGCATAGTGTGCGTGCTGTGTGCGGGCTGTGCGCATAGTGTGCTTGCTGTGTCTGGGCTGTGCGAGCAATGTGTGAGTTGTGCGGGGGCTGAGTGCGGGCTATATGCACACTGCACGCACAACAGTCTTCGTGCTGTGCGTGCAATGTGCGCGCAGTGTGCGCACAGTGTGCGTGTTGAGTGCGGGCTGTGTGCAGGCTGTGCACTCAGTGTGCGTGCTGTGTGTAGGCTATGCGCACAGTGTGCGTGCTGTGTGCGGGCTGTGCTTGCAGTGTTCGTGCTTTTTGGGTGTTGTGTGTGGGCTGTGCGTGCAGTGTGCGCTTAGTGTGCATGCTGTACGCGCAGTGTGCGTGCTTTGCGAGCGAAAAGTGTGTGCTGTGCGTGCATTGTGCGTATAGTGTGCGTGCTGAGTGCGAGCATTGCGCTCAGTGTGCGTGCTGTGTGCGGGCTGTGCGTACTTTGCGTGCAATGTGCGTGCAGTGTGTGGGCTGTGCGCTCAGTGTACGTGCTGTGTGTGGGCTGTGCGCATAATGTGCGTGCGGTGTGCGGGCTGTACGTGCAATGTGCGTGCTTTGTGGCTGCTGTGTGTGGGCTGTGCATGCAATGTGCGTGCAGTGTGTAGTGTGCATACTTTCCGCGCGCAGTGTGCGTGCTGTTCGTGCAACGTGCGCGTAGTGTGCGCACAGAGTGCGTGCTGAGTGCTGGCTGTGTGCGGGTTGTGCGCTCAGTGTGCATGCTATGTACGGGCTGTGCGTACAGTGTGCGTGCTATTTGTGGGCTGTCCGTGCAATGTGCGTGCTTTATGGGTGCTGTGTGCGGGCTGTGCGTGCAATGTGAGTGCAGTGTGCGCTCAGTGTGCGTGCTTTCTGGCTGCAGTGTGCGTGCTGTGCGCGTAGTGTGCGTGCTGTGTGCGGGCTGTGCGCACTATGTGAGGGCTGTGCGTGCAGTGTGCGTGCAATGTGCATGCTGTGTGCATGCATTGTGCGCATAGGTTGCGCGCTGTGTGCGGGCAGTGTGCATGATGTATACTGAGGGCATCACACCATGCTTGGGTTTGCCTCCACTCCTCCTGTACTATTACGAGCTAGCCCGTCGTGCGCACATGAGTTGCTTCGACGCCTTCAAGCTTGGGGCTCTGTCCTAACCATATTCGTGGGAGGGACGGGGGGGGAGGGGCAACACAGCATACAGAGGTTGTTCCAAAAGTCCCTCACGCAACAGTACTAATCGGCACACTGGTGCCTAACATATGCCATCTCTAAAGAAACCATTGACTCACTCCCAAGCATGAAGATCAGCCCCACATAGGCCTCCTATACAGTCATCGGCCGCACATTGTTATCAATTTGGCACACACGATTGCCCACATTTTTTGCTACAATTTTTTGGCTGCCATCTGGTGACCACCGCGAGAACCACCGTGGGGTGGTGGTGCGGCCTGTCACCACCATTAACCCGGCAAATCAATTCCGTTTGTGGGAGGGACACATCGTAGGCATCCTATAAGGTCTTTGGCACACGCAATTGCCCACATTTTTTCGCTCATGTTGTGCGTCATCTCCAACAACCACCACGGGAACCACCGTGGGGAGGTGGTGCTTGCTGCCACCACCATTGACCGGGCAAGCCAGTTCAGTCCGAGTCCACTACCATGCTTGCCCAAGCAATGGTAGGCCACGACAGCAGGGAGTGTGCTCGCGCGGCCAAGCCAGGTGCCAGCCAAAAGTGGTCTGACAGCCCCCCCTAAAGAGTCTTAACTAATTTAGGGGTCTGGCAGGAGGAAACATCACAATGTCTGAGCCATCACCCTAGGCCTAAAAGTCCAATTCAAAGTATTTTGTCACGATTTTTTGTACATAGGATACAAAAAATGTAATCTACAATGAGAAAAATTATAAAAAAAAAAATTTGAGCATCAGAACTATTATTTTTATTTTTTGAATATTAAAAATTCAATAAATCATAAAAAATTAAATATTTGGAATTTTGACATGAAATTTTGTAAACAATTCAAGAAAAACCGAATCTTTTATTATGAATTTTTTGAGAGCATATTAAGGTCTGGAAGTTCATTGTTTTTTTATTTTTTAGGTTTCTACGCACACTTGTGCGGGCTGTGCGCACAGTTTGTGCTAAGATTGCGCAGGCTGTGCCCAATGTGCCCGCAAAAAAACCTCATGTTGTACGCAGTGTGCGCACGGTGCGCATAGTGTGCGTGCAGTGTGTGCACAGTGTGGGGGATGTGCGAATGGTGTGCTTGTAGTGTGCGTGCAATGTGCGCACAGTGTGCGGGCTGTGCGCGTAGTGTGGACACGGTGTGCGGGCTGTGTGCGGGCTGTACGCACAGTGTGCGTGCAGTGTGCGCACAGTGTGTGCGCAGTGTGCGTGCTATGTGCAGGCTGTGCGTGCAGTGTGTGTACAGTGTGCACACAGTGTGCGTGCTGTGTGCGGGCTGTGCGCGTAGTGTGCGTGCAATGTGCACGCTGTGTGCACACAATGTGCTTGCTGTGTCTGGGCTGGGCGCGCAGTGTGTGAGTTGTGCAGGGGCTGAGTGCGGGCTGTACGCACACTGCACGCACAGCAATCTTTGTGCAATGCGTGCAATGTGCGCGCAGTGTGCGCACAGTGTGCGTGCTGAGTGCGGGCTGTGTGCGGGCTGTGCACTCAGTGTGCGTGCTGTGTGCAGGCTGTGCGCACAGTGTGCGTGCTGTGTGCGGGCTGTGCGTGCAGTGTTCGTGCTTTGTGGGTGCAGTGTGCGGGCTGTGCGTGCAGTGTGCGCTTAGTGTGCATCCTGTACGCGCTGTGTGCGTGCTTTGCGAGCAAATTATGCGTGCTGTGCGTGCAATGTGCGTGCAGTGTGCGCACAGTGTGCATGCTGAGTGCGGGCTGTGCGCTCCGTGTGCGTGCTGTGTGCGGGCTGTGCGTGCAATGTTCGTGCAGTGTGTGGGCTGTGCGCTTAGTGTGCGAGCTGTGTGCGGGCTGTGCGCACAGTGTGCGTTCTGTGTGCGGGATGTGCGTGCAATGTGCGTGCAGTGTGCGCTCAGTGTGCGTGCTGTGCGTGCAGTGTATGCTCAGTGTGCGTGCTGTACGTGCAGTGTGCGTGCTTTGCACTTGCAGTGTGCATGCTATGCGTGCAATGTGCGTGTAGTATGTGCACAGTGTGCGTGCTAAGTTCGGGTTGTGTACGGGCTATGCGCTCAGTGTGCGTGCTGTGTGCGGGCTGTGCGTGCAGTGTGCGTGCTTTCTAGGTGCTGTGTGTGGGCTGTGCAAGCAATGTGCGCGCAGTGTGCACTTAGAGTGTGCTCAGTGTGCGTGCAGTATGCGTGCTGTGCGTGTAATGTGCGCGCAGTGTGTGTATAGTGTGCGTGCTTAGTGCGGGCTGTGTACGGGCTGTGCACTCAGTGTGCATGCTGTGTACGGGCTGTGCGTGCAATGTGCGTGCAGTGTGCGCTGTGTGTGCGCGCTATGCGTGCAGTGTGCAGGTTGTGCGTGTAATGTGCGTGCAGTGTGCGTATAGTGTGCGTGCTGAGTATGGGCTGTGAGCGGGATATGCGCTCAGTGTGCGTGTTGTGTGCGGGCTGTGCGTGCAGTGTGTAGGCTGTGCCTATAATGTGCGTGCAGTGTGCACTTAGGGTGCGTGCTGTGCGTGCAGTGTGCATGCTTTACGCTCGCAGTGTGCGTGCTGTGCGTGCAATGTGCGCGCAGTGTGCGCACAGTGTGTGTGCTGTGTGCGGGCTGTGCGTGCAGTGTGCGTGCTTTCTGGGTGCTGTGTGCGGGTTGTGCGTGCAATGTGCGCTCAGAGTGCGCTTAATGTGCGTGCTGTGCGCGCAGTGTGCATGCTGTGCATGCAATGTGCGTGCAGTGTGCGTATAGTGTGCGTGCTGAGTGCGGGCTGTGTGCGGGCTGTGCGCTCAGTGTGCGTGCTGTGTGCGGGCTATACGCTCAGTGTGCGTGCAATATGCGTGTAGTGTGCGCTCAGAGTGCGCTCAGTGTGCGTGCTGTGCATGCAGTGTGCGTGCTGTGCGTGCAATGTGCGCGCAGTGTGCGTACAGTGTGGGTGCTGAGTGCGGGCTGTGTGTGAGCTGTGCACTCAGTATGCATGCTGTGTGCGGGCTGTGCGCACAGTGTGCGTGCTGTGTGCGGGCTGTGCGCACAGTGTGCGTGCTGTGTGCGGGCTGTGCGCACAGTGTGCGTGCTGTGTGCGGGCTGTGCGTGCAGTGTGCGCTGTGTGTGAGCGCTGTGCGTGCAGTGTGCGTGCTTTGTGGGTGCTTTGTGCGGGCTGTGCGTGCAATATGCGTGCAGTGTGCACTCAATGTGCGCTCAGTGTGCATGCTGTGCGTGCAGTGTGCGTGCTTTGTGGGTGCAGTGTGCGTGCTGTGCGTGCAGTGTGTGCTTTGTGCGGGCTGTGCGAGCTGTTTGAGGGCTATGCGTGCAGTGTGCGTGCAATGTGCGCGCTGTGTGCATGCAGTGTGCGCATAGTGTGCGCACTGTGTGCTGGCAGTGTGCATGATGTGTGCAGGCTATGCGTGCAGTGTGCGCGCATTGTGCCCCCCAAAAGCCTCCGTGTGTGTGGCAGCGTCACAGATCAGTCATTTTCTCAGATTAAACTGTATTGATTTGGGAAGAACCAGGAGATGAGGCATATATGGTTGGAAAGATCCGAATGTCTATTTTATGAGGAATTTTACGGCTCATAAATATGATTTTTCTGGGGAAAGTTATGGCAGTTTTAGTAGACAAAGGTCAGGCTGTGCGTGATTTCAGCGTGGCAGATCAGTCATTTTTGCGGATTAAACTGTATTGATTCGAGAAGAACCAGGAGATGAAGCATATATGGTTGGAAAGATCCAGATGTCTATTTTGTGTAGAATTTTACGGCTCGTAAATATGACTTTTCTGGGGAAAGTTATGGCAGTTTAAGTAGACAAAGGTCAGGCTGTGCGTGATTTCAGCGTGGCAGATCAGTCATTTTTGCGGATTAAACTGTGTTGATTCGGGAAGAACCAGGAGATGAGGCATATATGGTTGCAAAGATC
>CM043705.1:455000-472500 GCA_023935145.1 Bretschneidera sinensis
CCAAAGTAATGCTGCTTGCCAGACATTGCAAGAAGAGCCCTTAAACATTGAAGATGAGAACCAAAGCTCCTCTGGGGAGAGTTTAGAGAGCTCTGGTCAAATGGAGTTCAACTCTTCCAGTGAGGAAGATGATTCAAGCTGTGAAGCTAATGTTCATGGAACTGTTCATGGCAGGAAGCCTGTGGTAAGGCAAGGAAGAGGAAAGGAAAGCAGTGAGTCTCAGCCTCATCCTCCAATGAAGAATGGGGACCTCCAAGCTGACTCAAAGGACAATGCAGCCTCCCCTGCTCTAGTCCCTGTGGGAGCCCAGCTTCCCTCCAAGTCTGTGGGCAAAAGGCCAGCTAACAATGAAGAGACCAAGAAGGCTCCCTGGGTCAGCCTCTTTGCAGAGAATAGAATTCAAAGCAAGGGTCTCCCCTTGTCCACTATAACAAGTGAGGGAGGAGTTGTTAGAGTCTCTCATGAAGATGTGTTGGATGTCTTTGCGAGCCAACCATTCTGCTTGGTGGGGTATTTTGCTAGCAGATTTCCAGGAAGGGCAGCCCTCAAGAAGCTTACTAAATCCTAGAAGGTAAGGGTCCAAACTCAGTTTCATGAAAATGGATGGATAGTATTTAGATTTGATAATGAAGCTGCTAGCTTAAATGTGTCACAAGAAGGCCCTTACCAAGTATATGGTAGGCCTCTGCTCTTGAAGTCATTGCCTAAATTTTTCAAATTTGGCAATGAGGAAATCACTACTATTCCTGTATGGATCCAGATAAAAGGCTTGCCCCTTGAGCTATGGTCATCTAACTGCCTTAGCAAGATTGGCACTGTAATTGGGAGACCTCTATATACTGACCAGTTCACTAGGACCAAAGAGAGAATTTCCTATCCTAGACTTCTAGTTGAAGTTGACATAGCTAAGGAAATTCAATGCACTGTTCCACTGTCCCTCCTAAATGGAGATACTTATAAACTAAAGATTTGCAATGAAAACCTCCCTAGATATTGCTCAAAATGTAAGGTTGTAGGGCATGACCTGCACTCCTGTAACCAGAATGTCAACTCAGAAAGGAGTAAGAAAAGTAATGAGAAAGGGAAAGAGCCTACCAGAAAGGAAGCTACCAAGTCAATGGGTGGGCTAGACAAAGAGATGACAACTCAGACTGTGAAGCCTAGTGAAGCTAGGAATAGGGAGGATAGGAGGAATGAGGTTGGTCCTACCCAAGAACCTAGAGAAACTGTCCAAGCAGTGAATGGTGTCAATGAGGCTGAACAATGCCACAATGGTCAAGGGAGGGAGGGAATCCTGGGGACCTCCACCCCCCAAGTCCAAGTGGTGGCTGGCTTAAAATCTCCCATACACCCTGACCAACCCAGTATGGTTCCAAGGAAAAAACCAGGCCTTGCACAAGGCAATAGTGAAAGAGACAGGGGCCCTGAGGTCTAAGGTGGTGATGAGTTCCAAGTAATCAAGAGGAAGAAAA
Organism: Bretschneidera sinensis; assembly: GCA_023935145.1. Taxonomy (NCBI): domain Eukaryota; kingdom Viridiplantae; phylum Streptophyta; class Magnoliopsida; order Brassicales; family Akaniaceae; genus Bretschneidera; species Bretschneidera sinensis. Next base: position 456,473 of record CM043705.1, read on the forward strand.
GAAGACCAGACCAGAATGGCACTCAATCAGCTAGGAAGGGAGGGGCTGCCTCCTAACCTCCCAAATGATAGTGGCATGCTGGAATATCAGGGGCTTTAACAAGCCCCTGAAACACAATGGGGTATTGCACCTCATGAAGAAAAACAAGGTGGATATAATGGGAATTTTGGAATGCAAGCTTGATGAAGCAAAGCTGCTTAAGATTATGGGCAATAAATTCCTTCAATGGAGACAGGTGAACAACTTTTCCACTCACTCATCAGGCATAATTTTGTTACTACTGGATCCTTCAAAGGTGAGCCTTACTTCAATTGATATATCTCCCCAAGTTATCCATTGTAATGTTACTTGTGCTATTTCTTCTTGTAGCTTTGTAATCAGCTTTGTTTATGGTTTGAATTCCATTGTCTCTAGGAGGCCCCTATGGGATAACCTATGTAATTTCAGTTATGATTTGTCTTCCCCTTGGCTTGTCTTGGGTGATTTCAATAATGTCTTTGCTATAGATGAAAAATCTAATGGGCTGCCTGTAACAGATTATGAGATTAGGGACCCCTCTTTTTGTTGTAGGGAGACAGGGTTAAGTGATATAAATGCTGCAGGGTGTTTCTTCACATGGACCAACAATAAGGTGTGGTGCAAGCTGGATAGAGCCTTGGTCAACAATGTGTGGTTCCAAGAGGGGATAAGAGCTCAAGCTTCCTTTCTCCCTACTGGGTGCCTCTCTGACCACTCTCCATGTATTGTTAGCTTGATGGAAGAGGTTTGTGGGGGTAGGAGATCTTTCAAATTCTTTAATATGTGGGCTGATCATGACATGTTCCTAGACATTGTAAGTGCTCAATGGGGTTGCCCTGGAAGGGGCACTAAACAGTTCATTCTATGTAAGCTTTTGAAAGGCCTCAAACCCCACCTCAAGAACCTAAACAAGAAACACTTCGGTCATATATCTGAGAGAGCCTTGGAGGCAGCAAACATTTTAAATGGCCTGCAACAAGATCTTCATGATAACCCTTATGATGCTGAGCTTCAGGAGAGGGTGACAAATGCTAGGCTCAAAGCATTCCAACTGGCTGAGGCTGAGAGAAGCTTTCTATCCCAACAGGCCAAATGTAAGTACCTCCTCAATAATGATAGAGGAACCAAATTATTCTATGCTATGGTCAAGAGGAAGTCTTCCAAGAATCACATTGCCTCTATTAAAGCTGCCAATGGATCTCAAACAACTTCTGAAGCTGAAGTGGTCTAGGAATTTACCAGATTCTACAAGGAGCTTTTAGGCTCTTCTAGCAGATGTACTCCTATTGAAATGGATGTTATCAGAGATGGTCCAGTCCTGCAGGAAAGCCAAGCTGCTGAATTAGTTAAATAGGTCACAGATGAGGAGATCAAGGCTGCATTGTGGAGCATAGGGGAGGATAAATCCCCTGGACCAGATGGTTTCTACTCTAAGTTTTTCAAGAAAGCTTAGGGGGTGGTACACAAAGAGATTATAGAGGCTGTCCAAGAATTCTTTCTGAATGGGAAAATCCTAAAATAGCTAAACCACTCCTCTCTTGTTTTGATTCCCAAAGGGAAGTCTGCCTCTAAAGTTGAAGAATTCAGGCCTATAGCTTGCTGCAATGTTATTGACAAAGTTATCTCTAAGATCCTTGCTTCTAGGCTGGCTCCTAGTTTGATCCACTTGGTAAACCCTGCTCAGGCTGCCTTCATAAAGGCCAAGAGCATGGCTGAGAATATCTACCTGGTCCAAGAATTGCTTAGGAGATACAGTAGGAAGAGAATCCCTCCTAGATGCATGATCAAAATTGACCTCAGGAAAGCCTATGATTCTGTGGAGTGGGAGTTTTTAAGCAGCCTTTTAGAGGGCCTGGAGTTCCCTGGAAAGTTTAAAGACTGGATTATGGAGTGTGTCACCACTACTACATTCTCTTTATCCATTAATGGCAGCCTGCAAGGGTTCTTCAAAGGTAAAAGAGGCTTGAGGCAGGGGGATCCACTTTCTCCCTATCTTTTTGTGTTGATTATGGAATACTTATCAAGGCTGCTCAAGAGATTGAATGTGGAAAAGGGGTTCAGATTCCACCCCAAGTGTGACAAGCTCAAGACTACCCACCTGGCCTTTGCTGATGACCTGATTTTGTTTGCTAGGGGGGAGGCTAAATCAGTGGGAATGCTTATGAATTGTGTCAACACATTCAGTGAGTGCTCAGGGCTGAAGACTAGCTTGACAAAATCTAGTTTTTACCATGCTGGGGTGAAGCCTGAGGAGGTTATGGAGATTAGCAGATGCACAGGAATGGAGGAGGGCAGCCTTCCATTCAAGTATTTAGGGGTTCCTCTTGCTTCTGCAAGGCTGAATGCCTCCTATTATGCCCCCCTTATAGAGAAATATTCTGGCTACATCAATGTATGGGCTGGCTCCTCTTTATCATATGCTAGGAGAACTGAACTTATCAAATCTGTGCTTCAAGGTGTGGAGTGCTTCTGGCTGGCCATCTTTCCCATCCCTGGTAACATCCTTGATAAGATCATCAAGTTATATAGAACCTTTCTCTGGAATGGTAAGAATGGGGGAATGAGAAAAGCTCTTGTTGCTTGGGCTGACATTTGTAAGCCTAAAACAGAAGGGGGTCTTGGATTGGTAGAGCTCAAATCTTGGAACAAGGCTCTCCTAACAAGGGTCCTATAGAATATCCACATGAAGAAAGACTCCCTTTGGATTCAATGGGTCCAGCACTACTATCTTCTTAACAAATCTATATGGGAGATCAAGGCAAACAAAGATGACTCCCCACTCTGGAAGAGAATCCTGGAAATTAGAGATGAGATGGTTGGCCAGCCACCTTGTCTATAGCAAGCTACCAATAAGCTTATGGAATGGAGGCTGCATGATGAGCTAAGCATCAAGAAAGTGTACAATGATATAAGGCAGAAAGTCAGCAAGGTCAGTTGGGCTTCCCTGGTCTGGAATAGTCACTGCCCTCCTAAACAATCTTTCATTCTTTGGCTGGCTGTTAGGGATAGACTGCTCACTAAAGACAAGCTCCACCTGGAAGAGAATGACAAGCTATGCCCCCTATGTACTGAACTGAATGAGACTAAGGACCACCTCTTCTTCTCCTGTAGGATCAGCAAGGAGGTCTGGAACAACATAAATCTTTGGCTGGGTAGTAGAAGACATATGAGTACCATTGAGAGTGCTATCAGATGGACTATGAAAGTCAAAGGCACTGGCCCTCCTGCTGTTGCCAGAAAGATAGCCCTTGCAACTACTGTCTACCATATATGGCTGGCAAGAAATGCCAAGATATTTGACAAAGCTCCTGCCTTACCTGCTAGCTTAGTGAAGAAGATCCAGATTGGTATCTATAGAAGTGTCTATGCAGCCTGCCCTGAGTATAGGCTGCTGATTTAGGCTGCTCCCCTCTGGTTTTTTTGTTTTCCCAATGTATGCCCTATTGTATTGTATGTCTGAGTCCTTGTAATCTTGTTGGTTTGCCCAACTCCCTTGTAAGCTCTATGATTAGTTGGTTTTGCTGGCTGCCTGTTTAGGCCAGCTTGCTTTAGGTTTGTTCCCATGGCTTGTTGGCTTGTATAGCTCTTTGGCTGGGCTTAGGCCTCTTGTCTTTTTGTTCATGCCTTAACTGTAAATCTCCTGGGTATGCCCAGTGATACTTTTGTACATTTTTGATCATTTTAATACATGTTTATTTACAGATCAAAAAAAAAAGAAAGAGCTCTCAGTCTATTAATCCTTACTATGTCTGGACCTGGTAAGTTTCCCCGTGTTGAGTCAAATTAAGCCGCAGGCTCCACTCCTAGTGGTGCCCTTCCGTCAATTCCTTTAAGTTTTAGCCTTGCGACCATACTCCCCCCGGAACCCAAAAACTTTGATTTCTCATAAGGTGCCAGCGAAGTCCTAAAAGCAACATCCGTTGATCCCTGGTCTGCATCGTTTATGGTTGAGACTAGGACGGTATTTGATTGTCTTCGAGCCCCCAACTTTCGTTCTTGATTAATGAAAACATCCTTGGCAAATGCTTTCGCAGTTGTTCGTCTTTCATAAATCCAAGAATTTCACCTCTGACTATGAAATACGAATGCCCCCGACTGTCCTTGTTAATCATTACTCCGATCCCGAAGGCCAACAGAATAGGACCGAAATCCTATGATGTTATCCCATACTAATATATTCAGAGCGTAGGCTTGCTTTTAGCACTCTAATTTCTTCAAAGTAATAGCGCCGGAGGCACGACCCGGCCTATTAAGGCCAGGAGCGGATCGCCGACAGAAGGGACAAGCCGACCGGTGCACACCATAGGCGGACCGGTCGACCCAACCCAAGGTCCAACTACGAGCTTTTTTACTGCAACAACTTAAATATACGCTATTGGAGCTGGAATTACCGCCGCTGCTGGCACCAGACTTGCCCTCTAATGGATCCTCGTTAAGGGATTTAGATTGTACTCATTCCAATTACCAGACTCTAAGAGCCCAGTATTGTTATTTATTGTCACTACCTCCCCGTGTCAGGATTGGGTAATTTGCGCGCCTGCTGCCTCCCTTGGATGTGGTAGTCGTTTCTCAGGCTCCCTCTCCGGAATCGAACTCTAATTCTCCGTCACTCGTCACCACCATGGTAGGCTACTATCCTACCATCGAAAGTTGATAGGGCAGAAATTTGAACGATGCGTCGCCGGCACGATGGTCTTGCGATCCGTCGAGTTATCATGAATCATCAGAGCAACGAGCAAAGCCCGCGTCGACCTTTTATCTAATAAATGCATCCCTTCTAGGAGTCGGGTTTTGTTGCCCGTATTAGCTATGGAATTACTACGGTTATCCGAGTAGCAGATACCATCAAACAAACTATAACTGATTTAATGAGCCATTCGCAGTTTCACAGTCTGAATTAGTTCATACTTACACATGCATGGCTTAATCTTTGAGATAAGCATATGACTACTAGCAGGATCAACCAGGTAGCATTCCTTTGCGACAACAAAACTGCATGAGTCAATCTAACCCATAGGTCAAAAAGGTCAACACGATCATTGTTGTCATACTTTAGGGACAAAATGCAACGATTGGGCGAATGGAGGACGAATCCCCTAGCCCACATACATTTCCGCATCCGAGAGAACAACCGAACCCCCGTGAGCCACAGCAATCACAACATAACATGAGACACACTTGGAACACGGGGTCGAGCTACAATCCCTCCAGCACCCTTTCGGGGATGCGAAGAGAAAAGGGACAGCATCACATTCGAATTCCATTTCCGTAGGTTCGCAGCATAAGACCCACACACTAACCCACAGAGAAAAAGGGGCACATGGGGTAAACTTGAAATGGTGCGCGAGTCAACAGTTCGATGCACAAGCGCGGAGCCTGCCAACCCGCATGTTGTGAGTTTTAAATTACTCGCAAGCGCACGAGTCGTTTGCAGTATAGCGTTGTGCAAGTGCGAGGTCGAATCCACAGGGAATTGCGTTGTGAAAATATAATTTAATCTAAACTAACTCTATTTTAACCTAGTTCCGAATTGTGAATGATAATTTGCAAAACAAATTAAAACTAAATTAAATTGATTTTAAAAACTAATAATTAAAAACACTAAGGTTTTCGAATCCACCCCACCGAAGTTAAGCATACATGTTCTAAAAATATAGCCTATCAAAACATTCAATGAATCCAACTATAAGACAAAAAACAAAGAATATCCCAACTAAACCAAAAGCACCCGATGTATCCGCTCTTAACAAATCACAAAGGGAATCCAATTTAATCGAAAAGCATTCAATGTATCCATCAGATGAAACACAAAGAAAATCCAACAGACAATTTAAACTCAATCAATTATAAGATTAACTCAAATAATTGATAGAACATTTATACTAAAAATTGTCAGATTTGTACAAGCAAATCTGAACTACTACGCCAAACAACGGCGGGGCTTCATCTTCAACCTTAGCTGAAGAGTCTAGCCACTCATATCTATAAAGCTATAAAAAGTGCTAAACATTTAAACTAAAACAATTGAATATAAAAAAATAAATAAAAAAACTTTACATGGGAGAAATTCCACTCGCTGACGGGCGGCGCTTCCCCTCGTGGTAGCAATGCCTTCGGGATCCACCAAAATGCTGGCAGAAGTCCACCGGTAAACACCAAAGTGGCTCAGGAATTGTACATTGAATTATGAAGCCAAATGGTGTTTATATAGGGGGAGACCCGGAGTAAAACAGGTTGCAGAAACGATGTGGGATACAGGCCCGTGTGCGCTCGATCGCAGTGTGGTGCGATCGATCGCAGGTACGATCGATCGCATGTCTGCTGCGATCGATCGCAAATGCACTGAACTTCAATTATTTCGATGTGGGATGTTGACCATGCGCTCGTTCAAAGGCAGGTGCGCTCGAGCGCTGGTGCGCTCGATCGCATATCTGTTGCGATCGAGTGCAATGTCTCCAGAAGCTTCAAATCAACCTGAAATGCTGCACTTTCTCCACAAAGCTGTAAAAACACACAAAACACAAGAAAAACGTAAAATAAAGTAAAATAATACTAACTAAGAGCATAACAAATATAAGTTAAGGGTCTAAAATATGCAATATTTAAGACTCATCAAATACCCCCAAACTTATATTTTGCTAGTCCCTTAGCAAAACAAAAGAAAAGACTCAATGAAAAACAAAGAACATAAAGATAAAGTCATCACTCATGGTATCCAAAAATTTAAGGAGCACACATCACCATGATATTCATTCATAAGCAAGCTTAAAAAGGTAAACCCATCTTCGCAATGAATAGAAATGTTAAAATCTAATTACTTACAAAAGGCAGGATAAGGCATCACAAGCTTGAATCAGTGTAAGGTGAATTAGCATATAAAAATGAAGCTTCCAAGTAACTCTAATGTGTAAGGTCTCCATGTCTCAAGATACACCGAATTTCCCATAAAAAATGAACGACAAAGGCATAGTATTTTTTTTTTTTTTAATAAGGCACGGCTATGTTTAGTTCCCTTAAGCTTTCTAATTGACCCATGTAGCGAGTGTTAAGTCAATGACTCCCAAACCAGGTGGTTTTAGGGCATTAGGTGTAAAGACACCCCTAAGGACTTACTAACTCGAGTCAAAAAGACTACGAAATTAAACCGACCTTAATATTACCAAGCAAAATTCCACCTTTTGACGTGAACACTCACTGCTTACTGAGGCAAGAGGTCCAGTTACTCAGCGAAAAGTTTATTGATAATTTTTTTTTTTTTTTTATATTTTCCTATGCCCAAGAGTTCATCCAACAAGTCATCCAGTTTCAGTTAAGATGAGGAAAAATACACATTAAAATCACATGTCATACCTCACATAATTTGTGCTAATGTGCTCGTGTTAGATTAGATCAAACATGTGAATTCTCAAAATGCCTAAAGTAAGTAACTAAATTTTAAAAATTTATCACCAGATCATGTGTTCAAAATGTTAAGCTCACCAATGACATCACATCACAGAAAATGTTTAGATCAACTAAAATTTCACGATAACATGAGCATGCATTTATCTCTATGACGAAAGGACAACAAATTAGGACAAAGTGTGTGATGTGTCTCCCATACCCCCAAACTTAAATTACACATTGACCCCAATGTGTGACTAATATGGAAAGAGCTGACCTGAGATATGGAGAACTATCTGGACTGGTATGGCTCATAGCATACCCCCAAACTTGAACTGAAGTACGCTTTGTCCCTGAAAAATAAAAACTGGAAAACAAAAAATACTGGAAACAAACATTAATCATAAAAATGCAAATTAATAAATAAACAAAAGAAAAGATAAGCTGTGGGGTGCCTCCCATGAGCGCTAAGTTTAACGTCTTCAGCTAGACCCAACATTAGTAAACATGCCCAACTAAACGTTCCACCATCTGATCAATAAATGGGAATGGAAAATGATCAGGCCTAATGGCAGCATTCAATTTACGGTAGTCTACACACTTTCTCCATCTTGACTGCACTCGAGTTGGAACCAACTCGTTGTCTTTATTTACTACCGTAAATTCAGCACGTTTGGGCATGACTAGAATCTGGCTCACCCACTTGCTATCAGAGATGGGATAAATGATCCCTGCCTCTAACAGCTTAATATCTTCCGCCCTCACAACCTCTTGCAAAGCAGGGTTAAGCCTTCTTTGTGGCTCCCTCGATGGCTTGGCATTCTCCTCGAACTGTATCGTGTGTATTACCAACAAAGGGCTGATCCCCTTGACATCCTCAATAGTCCAGCCTATAGCTTCCTTATGCTCTCTTAATGCGTCCAATAATTTCTCCTCTGGAGCATCACCCAAATCTAAAGCTATAATTATAGGCAAAGAATCTGCTGGACCTGGGAACTTATACTCAAGATTATCCAGTAAAGGCTTAAGTTCCTTCTTGTGAGGTTCAGGTGTTGTGGTTTCCTTCGTCTCACTGCTTTCTCGAGGATCAGACTCCAAAATGACATTTACTTCATCGAGTAACTTATCTAAGCCCAAGTCCTCTCCAAAGTGAGCAAAGCATGCCTCTAAGGGATCCTCAATACGGGATTCATCCATAGTCTCCTCTGTCCTACTACTCTCCCGAGGAGCAGACTCCACGATAGTATTTGCTTGCTCAAGTAACTTGTCTAAGTCCAAATCCTCTTCAAACTGAGCAAAGCATGCCTCCATAATGTCCTCAGACTTCCCTTCTTTCTTGGGCGCTTGTAGTCTCTCAGGGTAAGGCGCTTTAGGTAAAAACGACCCCGAGAGATCCTTAATAATACGAGTGGCTATAGATGGCTCAGCATCTCTCTTCTCATTGTTGCCACTCTCTTGCCCTTGGTGCATAGCAGGGTTCTCTTCCACTTGATTGTCCACTTGTCTCCCAGACAAGTATGGGACAGTTGATTGCACTTGTTCCTGCCAATGCATTGGAGTTGAAGAATTTCCCACCTCAAACTGTTCCTTTGGGTTAGGCTCAGATTGACTGGGGAACTCTCCTTCCTCTCTTTCACCCACGTAACTTGCGATCTGATCAATTTGACTCTCTAGTGTGGCAATCGCTTGGGTGTTTTCTATTGTTGCACTCATCATTTCACTCATAGATTGGCTAGTCGTTTTCATGAAATCATTGAGAGCGTCCTCCAATGACTGTGAAACCGACGCTGGCGCTTGAATGGGAGCTTGGTAAGCGGGTGATGGTGCTGGATAAGCTGAGTGACGATAATTTGGAATTGGTGGAGGAAATTCGGGAGTGTATTGATTGTGAGCATGGTAAGAGGCTCCTCCCTGATTCATTGGTTGGTTCTGCTCCCATGAAAAATTAGAGTGGTCCCACCACCTTGGATTGTATGTTTCGGAGCAAGATCCATTTGATTGCCAACAACAGTCATTGAAAGCATTCATTTGTTCCATAGGATACTCGGCACAAGCCGGCATTGATGGGCAATTCTGTGCTAGATGCATGGGACTAGCACAGATGGAACAGCTTTCAACATTGAAAGTATTGGCAGCATTGAGGGACGGGCTGGTCATTTTAATGAAATCCTTGAGGGTGTCCTCTAAAGACTGTGAAACCGGCGCTGGATTCATCCACATTTTTTTTTAATTAAATTAATTTTTTTTTTTTAACAAAAAGATAACTAACTAGTAGAAAAACAAAATCATTTTAGACCAAAAATTTTCACAAACCAAACAATTCCCCGGCAACGGCCCCAAAAACTTGTTGTGAGTTTTAAATTACTCGCAAGCGCACGAGTCGTTTGCAGTATAGCGTTGTGCAAGTGCGAGGTCGAATCCACAGGGAATTGCGTTATGAAAATATAATTTAATCTAAACTAACTCTATTTTAACCTAGTTCCGAATTGTGAATGATAATTTGCAAAACAAATTAAAACTAAATTAAATTGATTTTAAAAACTAATAATTAAAAACACTAAGGTTTTCGAATCCACCCCACCGAAGTTAAGCATACATGTTCTAAAAATATAGCCTATCAAAACATTCAATGAATCCAACTATAAGACAAAAAACAAAGAATATCCCAACTAAACCAAAAGCACCCGATGTATCCGCTCTTAACAAATCACAAAGGGAATCCAATTTAATCGAAAAGCATTCAATGTATCCATCAGATGAAACACAAAGAAAATCCAACAGACAATTTAAACTCAATCAATTATAAGATTAACTCAAATAATTGATAGAACATTTATACTAAAAATTGTCAGATTTGTACAAGCAAATCTGAACTACTACGCCAAACAACGGCGGGGCTTCATCTTCAACCTTAGCTGAAGAGTCTAGCCACTCATATCTATAAAGCTATAAAAAGTGCTAAACATTTAAACTAAAACAATTGAATATAAAAAAATAAATAAAAAAACTTTACATGGGAGAAATTCCACTCGCTGACGGGCGGCGCTTCCCCTCGTGGTAGCAATGCCTTCGGGATCCACCAAAATGCTGGCAGAAGTCCACCGGTAAACACCAAAGTGGCTCAGGAATTGTACATTGAATTATGAAGCCAAATGGTGTTTATATAGGGGGAGACCAGGAGTAAAACAGGTTGCAGAAACGATGTGGGATACAGGCCCGTGTGCGCTCGATCGCAGTGTGGTGCGATCGATCGCAGGTACGATCGATCGCATGTCTTATGCGCACGATCTCATGTGCGCTCGATCGCATGTCTGCTGCGATCGATCGCAAATGCACTGAACTTCAATTATTTCGATGTGGGATGTTGACCATGCGCTCGTTCAAAGGCAGGTGCGCTCGAGCGCTGGTGCGCTCGATCGCATATCTGTTGCGATCGAGCGCAATGTCTCCAGAAGCTTCAAATCAACCTGAAATGCTGCACTTTCTCCACAAAGCTGTAAAAACACACAAAACACAAGAAAAACGTAAAATAAAGTAAAATAATACTAACTAAGAGCATAACAAATATAAGTTAAGGGTCTAAAATATGCAATATTTAAGACTCATCACCGCACAACCCAATCACCACTCACACGCCGCACGTACAGTAGGAAACAGCTACGCTAAATGAACCATAACCCAACAAGCATATAAAAAGCCGCTGAGTAGCAGAACCACCGAACATAGCCACACCTAAGCCGCTAAGCGTGCAATCCTTAACAAAGGGACAAAAATTAATTGCATTGGCTTAACTATACCAAGGGCAACACACCATGCCCGGGTTTGCCTCCACTCCTCCTGTACTATTACGGGGTAGCCCGTCGTGCGCACATGAGTAGCTTCGACGCCCCCGAGCATGGGGCACTATCCTAAATGCATTGGCTCAACTTTACTGAGGGCATCACACCATGCCCGGGTTTGCCTCCACTCCTCCTGTACTATAACGGGCTAACCCGTCGTGCGCACATGAGTCACTTCGACGCCCCCAAGCATGGGGCTCTGTCCTAACCGTGTCCGAGGGAGGGACAAGGGACAAGGGCCTCGCAGCATACAAAGGTTGTTCCAAAAGTCTCTCGCACGATAGCACCAGACAGCACAAGGGTGCCTCAAATGTGCCACCACTAAAAAAACCTTTGGCTCACTCCCAGGCATGAAGTCCGGCCCCACAACCAGCATTATCACCAGTGCACAAAGGGCATCACACCATGCCCAGGCTTGCCTCCACTCCTCCTGTACTATTACTGACTAGCCCGTCGTGCGCACATGAGTAGCTTCGATGCCCCCAAGTATGGGGCTCTGTCCTAATTGCATTGGCTCAACTATACTAAGGGCATCACACCATGCCTGGGTTTGCCTCCACTCCTCATGTACTATTACGGGCTAGCCCGTCGTGCGCACATGAGTCGCTTCGACGTCCTCAAGCATGGGGATCTATCCTAACCGTGTCCGAGGGAGGGACAAGGGACAAGGGCCTCGCAGCATACAAAGGTTGTTCTAAAAGTCTCACGCACGATAGTACCAGACAGCACAATGGTGCCTCACATGTACCACCGCTAAAGAAACCTTTGGCTCACTCCCAAGCATGAAGTCCGGCCCCACAACAAGCATCATCACCAGCGCACAAAGGGCATCACACCATGCCAGGGTTTGCCTCCACTCCTCCTGTACTATTACGGGCTAGCCCATCGTGCGCACATGAGTAGCTTCAACGCCCCCATGCATGGGGCTCAGTCCTAATTGCATTGGCTCAACTATACTAAGGGCATCACACCATGCCCGGGTTTGCCTCCACTCCTCTTATACTATTACGGGCTAGCCCGTCATGCGCACATGAGTAGCTTCAATGCCCCGAAGCATGGGGCTACAGTCCTAATTGCATTAGCTCAACTATACTGAGGGCATCACACCATGCTCGGGTTTGCCTCCACTCCTCCTGTACTATTATGAGCTAGCCTGTCGTGCGCACATGAGTTACTTCGACCCCCCCAAGCATGGGGCTCTGTCCTAACCATATTCGTGGGAGGGACAGGGGGGGGGGGGAGGGGCAACACAGCATATAGAGGTTATTCCAAAAGTCCCTCACGTAACAGCACCAATCGGCACAATAGTGCCTAACATATGCCATCTCTGAAGAAACCATTAACTCACTCCCAAGCATGAAGATCAGCCCCACGTAGGCCTCCTATACAGTCATCAACCGCACATTGTTATCAATTTGGCACACATGATTGCCCACATTTTTTGCTACGATTTTTTTGGCTACCATCTGGTGACCATCGTGACAACCACCGTGGGGTGGTGGTGCGGCCTGTCACCACCATTAACCCGGCAAATCAATTCCATTTGTGGGAGGGACACATCGTAGGCATCCTATAAGATCTTCGGTGCACGCGATTGCCCACATTTTTTCACTCATATTGTGGGTCATCTCCAACAACCACCACGGGAACCACCGTGGGGCGGTGGTTCTTGCTGCCACCACCATTGACCGGGCAAGCCAGTTCAATCCGAGTCCACTACCATGCTTGCTCAAGCAATGGTAGGCCACGACAGCAAGGAGTGTGCTCGCGCGGCCAAGCCAGGTGCCAGCCAAAAGTGGTCTGACAGCCCCCCCTAAAGAGTCTTAACTAATTTAGAGGTCTGGCAGGAGGAAACATCACAATGTCTGAGCCATCACCCTAGGCCTAAAAAATCCAATTCAAAGTATTTTGTCACGATTTTTTGTACATAGGATATGAAAAATGTAATCTTCCATGAGAAAAATTATAAAAAAGTTTGAGCATCAGAACTATTATTTTTTATTTTTTGAATATTAAAAATTCAATAAATCATTAAAAATTAAATATTTGGAATTTTGACATGAAATTTTGTAAGCAATTCAAGAAAAACCGAATCTTCCATTATGAATTTTTTTGAGAGAATATTAAGGTCTAGAAGTTCATTATTTTTTTTAATTTTTTAGGTTTCTACGCACATTGTGCGGGCTATGCGCACAGTTTGTGCCAAGATTGCGCAGGCTGTGCCCAATGTGCCCGTAAAAAAACCTTAGGTTACGCGCAGTGTGCGCACAGAGTGTGCGTGGTGTGCACAGTGTGTGTGCAGTGTGCGCGCGGTATGGGGGATGTGCGAGTGGTGTGCGTGCAGTGTGCGCGCAATGTGCGTGCAGTGTGCGTGCAATGTGCGCACAGTGTGCATGCAATGTGCGCACAGTGTGCGGTCTGTGTGCGGGCTGTGCGCGTAGTGTGCGCATAGTGTGCGGGCTGTGTGCGGGCTGTGCGCATAGTGTGCGTATAGTGTGCGGGCTGTGTGCGGGCTGTGCGCACAGTGTGCGTGCAGTGTGTGCACAGTGTGCGTGCTGTGTGTGGGCTGTCCATGCTGTGTGCTTGCAGTGTGTGCGCAGTGTGTGCACAGTGTGCATGCAGTGTGCGTGATGTGTGCGTGCTGTGTGCGTGATGTGCATTCAGTGTGCGTGCAATGTGCTCTCTGTGTGCGAGCTGTGTGCACAATGTGCGTGCAGTGTGCGCACAGTGTGCGTGCTGTGTGCGGGCAGTGAGCACAGTGTGCGTGCAATGTGCGAGCTGTCTGCGCACAGTGTGCTTGCTGTGTGCGGGCTGTGCGCATAGTGTGCGTGCTGTGCGGGGGCTGAGTGCGGGCTATACACACACTGCATGCACAGTAGTGTGCGTACTGTGCGCACGCTGTGCGTACTGTGCGCACGCTGTGCGTACTGTGCGCACGCTGTGCGCACAGTGTGCGTGCAATGTGGGTGCAGTATGCGCATAGTGTGCGTGCTGTGTATGCAATGTGCACGTAGTGTGCGCACAGTGTGCGTGCTGAGTGAGGGCTGTGTGCGGGTTGTGCGCTCAGTGTGCGTGCTGCATATGGGCTGTGTGCACAGTGTGCGTGCTATGTGCGAGCTGTGCATGCAGTGTGCGTGCTTTGTGCATGCTGAGTGCGGGCTGTGTGCGGGCTGTGCGCTTAGTGTGCGTGCTGTGTGCGGGCTGTGCGCATAGTGTGCGTGCTGTGTGCGGGCTGTGCGTGTAGTGTGCGTGCTTTGTGGGAGATGTGTTCGGGCTGTACGCAGTGTGTGCACGCTATGCGTGTAGTGTGCGTGCTGTGTGTGGGCTGTGCGTGCAATGTGCGCGCTGTGTGCACTCAGTGTGCGCTCAGTGTGAGTGCTGTGCGTGCAATGTGCGCGTAGTGTACACACAGTGTGCGCACAGTGTGCGTGCTGTGTGCGGGTTGTCCATGCTGTGTGTGAGCTGTGCGTGCAGTGTGTGTGATGTGTGCGGGCTGTGCACGTGCTATGTGCGGGCTATGCGTGCAGTGTGCGTGCAATGTGCGCTCTGTGTGCGAGCTGTGCGCACAGTGTGCGCGCAGTGTGCGTGCTATGTGCAGGCTGTGCGCGCAGTGTTCGTGCACTGTGCGCATAGTGTGCGGGCTGTGCGAACAGTGTGCGTGCTGTGTGCGGGCTGTGCGTGTAGTGTGCGTGCTTTGTGGGTGCTGTGTTCGCTCAGTGTGCATGATATGTGTGGGCTGTGCGCAGTGTGTGCACGCTGTGCGTGCAGTGTGCGTGCTTTGTGAGTGCTGTGTGCGGGCTGTGCGTGCAATGTGCGCGCAGTGTGTGCTCAGTGTGTGCTTAGTGTGCGTACAGTGCGTGCTGTGTGCGTGTTGTGCGTGCAATATGCGCGCAGTGTGCGTACAGTGTGCGTGCTGAGTGCGGGCTGAGTGCGGGCTGTGCGCTCAGTGTGCATGCTGTGCGCGGGCTGTGCGTGCAGTGTACGTGTTGTGTGCGGGCTGTGCGTGCAATGTGCGTGCAGTGTGCGCTGTGTGTGCGTGCTGTGTTGTGCAGTGTGTGTTCTTTGTGGGTGCTATGTGCTGGCTGTGCGTGTAATGTGCGCGCAGTGTGCACTTAGTGTGCGCTCAGTGTGCGTGCAGTGTGCGTGCTTTGTGGGTGCAGTGTGCGTGCTGTGTGTGCTGTGCATATAGTGTGTGTGTTGTGCGCGTAGTGTGTGTGCTATGCGCGCAATGTGCGTGCTGTGTGCAGGCTATGCGCGCTGTGTGAGGGCTGTGCGTGCAGTGTGCGTGCAATGTGCGCGCTGTGCGCATGCAGTGTGCGCATAGTGTGCGCGCTATGTGCAGGCAGTTTGCATGATGTGTGCGGGCTGTGCATGCTTTGTGGGTGCTGTGTGTGGGCTGTGCGTGCAGTGTGCGCGCATTGTGCCCCCCAAAAGCCTCCGTGTGTGTGGCAGCGTCACAGATCAGTCATTTTCTCGGATTAAACTGTATTGATTCGGGAAGAACCAGGAGATGAGGCATATATGTTTGGAAAGATCCGAATGTTTATTTTATAGGGAATTTTACCGCTCATAAATATGATTTTTCTGGGGAAAGTTATGGCAGTTTTAGTAGACAAAGGTCAGGCTGTGCGTGATTTCAGCGTGGCAGATCAGTCATTTTTGCGGATTAAACTGTATTGATTCGGGAAGAACCAAGAGATGAGGCATATATGGTTGGAAAGATCCGGATGTCTATTTTGTGTAGAATTTTATGGCTCGTAAATATGATTTTTCTGGGGAAAGTTATGG
>CM043705.1:477500-497500 GCA_023935145.1 Bretschneidera sinensis
GATTCTACAATTCACACCAAGTATCGCATTTCGCTACGTTCTTCATCAATACGAGAGCCGAGATATCCATTGCTGAGAGTCATTTTTGACATTTTAAGACAACACAGCTTCTTAACACACACCGTTTCCGAGGTGACAAGAGCGTGCTCTTCCGTTCAAGTTCCTTGGCGCATTCAGCGCCGGGGTTTGTTGTTGTTGCGGAGAGAGAAAAAGCATGCCACCGCCAATCGAAAGGAGCAATGGTTGAAAATGCTCAATACTCGCACCGCTACGGGGACGAGGGGCTCGAGAGCCCTCCGACTCCGAAGAGTGTTATACACGTTCTCAGGTCATTCTGCTACGCAGGTTTCGACAATGATCCCTCCGCAGGTTCACCTACGGAAACCTCGTTACGACTTCTTCTTCCTCTAAATGATAAGGTTCAGTGGACTTCTCGCGACGTCGTCGGTGGCGAACCGCCCACGTCGCCGCGATCTGAACACTTCACCGGACCATTCAATCGGTAGGAGCGACAGATGGTGTGTACAAAGAGCAGGGACGTAGTCAACGCGAGCTGATGACTCGCGCTTACTAGGAATTCCTCGTTGAAGACCAACAATTGCAATGATCTATCCCCATCACGATGAAATTTCAAAGATTTCCCGAGCCTATCGGCCAAGCCTATAGACTCGTTGAATACATCAGTGTACCGCGTGTGCGACCCAAAACATCTAAGGGCATCACAGACGTGTTATTGCCTCAAACTTCCTTGGCCTAAAAGGCCATAGTCCCTCTAAGAGGCCGACCATGGAGGGTGTCCTCCACGTAGCTAGTTAGCAGGCTGAGGTTTCGTTCGTTAACGGAATTAACCAGATAAATCGCTCCACCAACTAAGAACGGCCATGCACCACCACCACACATATGGGAGATTAGAGCATGCAAGGAGGACTCCCCTCTTTGGAAGAGAATCTTAGAAATCAGAGATGAGATAGTTGGGCAACCCCCTAATATATTACAAGCTGCCAAAAAATTGATGGACTGGAGGCTGCATGATGGGTTGAGCATCAAGAAGGTGTATAATGCATTGAGGCAGAAAAGTAATGAAGTTCGATGGGCTTCACTGGTTTGGAATTGCCACTGCCCCCCTAAACAATCCTTCATTCTTTGGCTGGCAATAAAGGACAGACTCCTCACAAAAGACAAACTCCACCTTGAAGGAACTGACAAGCTGTGCCCCTTATGTTCTGAGCAGGAGGAGAACAAAGAACACCTCTTCTTCTCCTGTAGAGTCAGCAAGGAAGTATGGGTATCCATCAACAAATGGCTAGGA
The DNA here is from genome assembly GCA_023935145.1 of Bretschneidera sinensis. Classification (NCBI taxonomy): domain Eukaryota; kingdom Viridiplantae; phylum Streptophyta; class Magnoliopsida; order Brassicales; family Akaniaceae; genus Bretschneidera; species Bretschneidera sinensis. The sequence continues at coordinate 478,810 of CM043705.1, forward strand.
TACAGGAGGCAAATGATATCTATTGAGAGTGCCATTAGATGGACTATCAAAGCTAAGGCACTGGTCCCCCTGCTGTGGCCAGAAAGTCTGCCCTTGCTAGCACAGTCTACAATATCTGCCTAGCTAGAAATGCTAAGCTGTTTGACAAAGCCCCTGCCCAGCCTGCTAGTATTGTGAAGAAGATCCAGCTGGGTATTTATAGAACTGTATATGCTGCCTGTCCTGAGCATAGGCTGCTGCTGTAGGGTCCTTCCTTGCTAGGTTGCCACCTTTTGCTCCATGCTGTCTTTGTTTTGTTTACTCCCTGGGTTTGCCCAGTTCCCATGTAAGCTTTTGTATGTTGATGCTGTTGTAAATTCTGTTGGCATTGATGCCTATCTAGGTCCAGCAGGTTCCATTTTGTTCATAAGTCCTTTTCAGCTTTAGGCTTTTGTTAAAGCCTTTTTTTATTTGTATATGCCTCAAATGTAAATCTCCTGGGTATGCCCAGTGATTATTTTTGTACATTTTGATCACTTAATACAAGTTTATTTACAGATCAAAAAAAAAAAGAAAGAGCTCTTAGTAAGTCAACCCGGCAGCTAGAGAGAGAAGCTCTCAACTGTGAACAGTGCTGCCCATGGTCTCCCGATCATCTCTCCTCCTTCTACACCTCTTTCTGTGCTATTCTTTCTGCCATCTTCAGCATGGGGAAGAAAAAACCTCCCAGGAAACCTCCTCTCACAATCCAGGATCAAAATGATCTGGACTATGTCCAGAATCACTTCAAGAACAAAGCTGCTATAGTAGCTTTGTCGCGAGATGAAGCTTCAGATAACTCAAGCATGGATGGGGCCAAGGGACCATTCAAAGAATTAGCATCTTCTTCCTGCTCCTTGGGAGAGGAAGATTCTCAAGCCTCAGGGTCTCTTTTGAAGGCTGCAAGCTTGGGGAGGAATGAAAGCTCTGTAGGAGCTTCGAAGGTGAACAGTGCCAAGAATCAATTCCAAAGCAATGCTGCTTGCCAGACATTGCAAGAAGAGCCCCTAGACATTGAAGATGAAAACCAAAGCTCCTCTGGGGAGAGTATAGAGAGCTCAGGTCAAATGGAGTCCAGCTCTTCCAGTGAGGAAGATGATTCAAGCTGTGCAGCTACTGTTCATGGTACTGTTCATGGCAGGAAGCCTGTGGTAAGGCAAGGAAGAGGAGAGGAAAGCAGTGAGTCTAGGCCTTATCCTCCAATGAAGAATGGGGCCCTCCAAGCTGACTCTATGGACAATGCAGCCTCCCCTGCTCCAGTTCTTGTGGGAGCTCAGCATCCCTCCAAGTCTGTGGGCAAAAGGCCACCTATCAATGAAGAGAACAAGAAGGCTCCCTAGGTCAGCCTCTTTGCAGAGAACAGAATACAAAGCAAGGGTCTCCCCTTGTCTACTATATCCAGTGAGGGAGGAGTTGTTAGAGTCTCCCAGGAAGATGTGCTGGATGTCTTTGAGAGCCAACCTTTCTGCTTGGTGGGGTATTTTGCTGGAAGATTTCCAGGAAGGGCAGCCCTCAAGAAGCTCACTGAATCCTGGAAGGTAAGGGTCCAAACTCAGTTTCATGAAAATGGATGGATAGTATTTAGATTTGATAATGAAGCTGCTAGCTTGAATGTGTTGCAAGAAGGCCCTTACTAAGTATATGGTAGGCCTTTGCTCTTGAAGTCATTGCCTAAATTTTTCAAGTTTGGCAATGAGGAAATAACTACAATTCCTGTATGGATTCAGATAAAAGGCTTGCCCCTTGAGCTATGGTCAGCTAACTGCCTTAGCAAGATTGGCACTGTAATTGGGAGACCCCTATATGCTGACCAGTTCACCAGGACCAAAGAGAGAATATCCTATCCTAGGCTTCTAGTTGAAATAGACATAGCTAAAGAAATCCAATGCTCTGTGCCACTGTCCCTCCTGAATGGAGATACTTATGAACTAAAGATTTGCTATGAAAACCTCCCTAGATATTGCTCAAAGTGTAAGGTTGTAGGGCATGACCTGCACTCCTGTAACCAGAATGTCAACTCAGAGAGGGGAAAGAAAAGCAATGAGAAAGGGAAAGAGCCTGCTAGAAAGGATGCATCCAAGTCAATGGGTGTTCTAGCCAAGGAGATGACAAACCAGACTATGGAGCCTAGTGAAGCTAGGGATGGGTTGGATGGGATGAATAAGTGTAGTCCTGCCCAAAAACCTAGAGAAACTGTCCAAGCAGAGAATGGTGACAATGAGGCTGAGCAATACCACAATGGTCTAGGGGGGGAGGGAATCCAAGGGACCTCTAACCCCCAAATCCAAGTTGTGGCTGGCTTAAAATCTCCTATGCACCCTAACCATCCCAGTATGGTCCCAAGGAAAAAATCAGGCCTTGCACAAGGCAACAGTGAAAGAGACAGGGGCCCTGAGGTCCAAGAAGGTGATGAGTTCCAAATAATCAGAAGGAAGAAAGGAAAACCAGACCAAAAAGGCATTCAATCAGCTAGGAAGGGAGGGGCTGCCTCCCAACCTCCTCAATGATAGTGGCATGCTGGAACATCAGGGGCTTCAACAAGCCCTTGAAGCACAATGGGGTACTGCACCTCATGAAAAAAAACAAAGTTGATATAATAGGAATTTTGGAATGTAAGCTGGATGATGCAAAGCTGCTGAAGATTATGGGCAATAAATTCCTTCAGTGGAGACAGGTGAACAACTTTTCCACTTACTCATCAGGCAGAATTTTGTTACTTTGGGATCCTTCAAAGGTGAGCCTTACTTTAATTGATATATCTCCCCAAGTTATCCATTGTAATGTTACTTGTGCTGTTTCTTCTTGTAACTTTGTAATCAGTTTTGTATATGGTTTGAATTCCATTGTATCTAGGAGGCCCCTATGGGATAACCTATGTAATTTCAGCTATGATTTGTCTTCCCCTTGGCTTGTCTTGGGTGATTTCAATAATGTTTTTACTATAGATGAGAAATCTAATGGGCTGCCTGTAACAGATTATGAGATTAGGGACCCCTCTTGTTGTTATAGGGAGACAGGTTTAAGTGATGTAAATGCTGCAGGGTGTTTCTTCCCATGGACCAACAATAAGGTGTGGTGCAAGCTGGATAGAGTCATGGTCAACAATATGTGGTTCCAAGAGGGAATAAGAGCTCAAGCTTCCTTTCTCCCAGCTGGGTGCCTCTCAGACCACTCTCCTTGTATTGTTAGCCTGATGGAAGAGGTTTGTAGGGGTAGGAGATCTTTCAAATTTTTCAATATGTGGGCTAATCATGACAAGTTCTTAGACATTGTTAGTGCTCATTGGGGTTGCCCTGGAAGGGGCACCAAACAGTTCCTTATTTGCAAGCTTTTGAAAGGCCTCAAACTCCTCCTCAAGAACCTCAACAAAAACCACTTCAGCCACATTTCTGAGAGAGCCTTGGAGGCTGCAAACATTCTAAATGGCCTGCAGTAGGACCTTCATGACAACCCTTATGATGCTGAGCTGCAGGATAGGGTGGCAAATGCTAGATTAAAAGCTTTCCAACTAGCTGAGGCTGAGAGAAGCTTCCTATCTCAGCAGGCCAAATGTAAGTACCTTCTCAAAAGTGATAGAGGGACCAAATTTTTCCATGCCTTGGTCAAGAGAAGGTTCTCCAAGAATCACATTGCCTTTATTAAAGCTGCCAATGGATACCAAACAACTTCTGAAGCTGAAGTGGTCCAGGAGTTTACTAGATTCTATAAGGAGCTTTTAAGCTCCTCTAACAGATGCTCTCCTATTGAGATAGAAGTCATTAGAGGAGGACCTGTCCTTCAGGAAAGCCAGGCTACTGATTTGGTAAAGCAGGTCACAGTTGAGGAGATCAAGGCTGCATTGTGGAGCATAGGGGAGGAGAAGTCCCCTGGTCCTAATGGTTTTTCATCAAGGTTTTTCAAGAAAGCATGGGGGGTGATCCATAAAGAGATTATAGAGGCTGTCCAAGAATTCTTTGTGAATGGTAAGCTCCTAAAACAGCTAAACCACTCCTCTCTTGTTTTGATTCCCAAAGGTAAGACTGCCTCCAAAGTTGAAGATTTTAGGTCTATTGCTTGTTGCAATGTTCTATACAAAGTTATCTCTAAGATCTTTGCTTCCAGGCTGGCTCCTTGCTTGATCCACTTGGTCAACCCTGCTCAGGGTACCTTCATAAAGGCCAGGAGTATGGTTGAGAACATATACCTAGTCCAGGAATTGCTCAGGAGATATTGTAGGAAGAGAGTCCCTCCAAGATGCATGATCTAAATTGACCTTAGGAAAGCCTATGATACTGTGGAGTGGGAGTTCTTAAGTAGCCTTTTAGAGGGCCTGGAATTTCCTGAAAAGTTTAAAGACTGGATTATGGAGTGTGTCACCACTACTACATTTTCTATATCCATTAATGGCAGCCTTCATGGTTTTTTCAAAGGTAGAAGGGGCTTGAGGCAAGGGGATCCACTGTCTCCCTACCTATTTGTGCTGATCATGGAATACCTATCAAGGTTGCTTGGGAGATTGAAGGTGGAAGAGGGGTTCAGATTCCACCCCAAGTGTGACAAGCTCAAGACTACTCACCTGGCCTTTGCTGATGATCTGATTCTGTTTGCTAGGGGGGAGGCCAGATTAGTGGGCATGCTCATGGAATGTGTCAACACCTTCAGTGATTGCTCAGGGCTGAAGACTAGCTTGGCAAAACCTAATTTCTACCATGCTGGGGTGAAGCCTAAGGAGGTTATGGAGATTAGCAGATGCACTAGAATGGAGGAGGGCAGCCTCCCATTCAAGTACTTAGGGGTCCCTCTTGCTTCTGTAAGGCTGAATGCCTCTCACTATGCTCCATTTATAGAGAAAATTGCTGGCTACATCAATGTATGGGCTGGCTCCTCTCTATCCTATGATGGGAGGACTGAGCTCATCAAATCTGTGCTTCAAGGTGTGGAGTGCTTCTGGCTGGCCATTTTTCCGATCCCAGGAAACATCCTTGATAAGATTATTAAATTATGTTGAACCTTTCTCTGGAATGGCAAGAATGGGGGCATGAGAAAAGCTTTTGTTGCTTGGGCTGACATTTGTAAGCCAAAAGCAGAAGGGGGTCTTAGGCTGATAGAGCTCAAAACTTGGAACAAGGCTCTCATAACAAGGGTCTTATGGAATATTCAGATGAAAAAAGACTCCCTTTGGATCCAATGGGTCCAGCACTACTACCTTTTTAATAAATCCATATGGGAGATCAAGGTTAACAAAGATGACTCCCCCCTCTGGAAGAGGATCCTGGAAATCAGAGATGAGATGGTGGGCTAGCCACCTTCTGTGCAGCTTGCTACCAACAAGCTTATGGAATGGAGGCTGCATGATGAGCTAAGTATCAAGAAAGTGTACAATGACATGAGGCAGAAAGTTAATAAGGTTAGATGGGCTCCCCTAGTCTGGAATGGTCATTGCCCCCCAAAACAATCTTTTATTCTTTGGCTGGCTGTTAGGGACAGGCTCCTCACTAAAGACAAGCTCCACCTTGAAGGGAATGACAAGCTCTGCCCCCTATGTACTGACCAGGATGAGACCAAAGACCACATTTTCTTCTCCTGTAGGATCAGCAAGGAGGTCTGGAACTCCATAAATATGTGGCTGGGGAGTAGAAGGCAAATGAGAACCATTGAGAGTGCTATCAGATGGACATCAAAAGTAAAAGGAACTGGCCCTCCAGCTATTGCTAGAAATACAACCCTTGCAAGCACAGTCTACCATATATGGCTGGCTCGAAATGCCAAGATTTTTGACAAAGCTCCTGCCTTACCTGCTGGCTTAGTGAAGAAGATCAGATTGGTATCTATAGGAGTGTCTATGTTGCCTGCCCTGAGTTTAGGCTGCTTCCCTCTGGTCTGTTTCTGGTTTTGTCCAGGGCATGCCCTGTTGTTCTGAATGTTTGTTTTGCTTTTCTCCTGGGTATGCCCAGCTCCTTTGTAAGCTGTAGGTCAGTTGGTTTGTTTTAGTTAGGCCAGCAGGTCCTAAGTTAGTTCCCACGGCTAGTTGGCTTGTATTGCTCTATGGATGGGCTTAAGCCTCTTGCCTTCTTTGTATATGCCTTATTTGTAAATCTCCTGGGTATGCCCAGTGATCATTTTGTACATTTTTAATCATTTAATACATGTTTATTTACAGATAAAAAAAAAGAAAGAGCTCTCAGTCATCCGGGCAGCTAGAGAGAGAAGCTCTCAACTGTGAACAGTGCTGCCCATGGTCTCCCGATCATCTCTCATCCTTCTACACCTCTTTCTGTGCTATTCTTTCTACCATCTTCAGCATGGGGAAGAAGAAACCTCCCAAGAAACCTCTTCTCACAATCCAGGATCAAAATGATCTGGATTATGTCGAGAATCACTTCAAGAACAAAGCTGCTACAGTAACTTTGTCGCGAGATGAAGCTTCAGAAAACCCAAGCATGGAAGGTGCCAAGGATCCATCCAAAGAATCAGCATCATCTTCCTGCTCCTTGGGAGAGGAAGATTCCCAAGCCTCAGGGTCTCATATGAAGGCTGCTGGGGAGGAATGAAAGCTCTGTTAGAGCTTCGAAAGTGAACAGTACCAAGGATCAAATCCAAAGTAATGTTGCTTGCCAGACATTGCAAGAAGAGCCCTTAGACATTGAAGATAAGAACCAAAGCTCCTCTGAGGAGAGTTTAGAGAGCTCTGGTCAAATGGAGTCCAGCTCTTCTAGTGAGGAAGATGATTCAAGCTGTGAAGCCACTGTTCATGGAACTGTTCATGGCAGCAAGCCTGTGGTAAGGCAAGGAAGAGGAAAGGAAAGTAGTGAGTCTCGGCCTCATCCTCCAATGAAGAATGGGGACCTCCAAGCTGACTCAAAGGACAATGCAGCCTCCCCTGCTCCAGTCCCTGTGGGAGCCCAGCTTCCCTCCAAGTCTGTGGGCGAAAGGCCAACTAACAATGAAGAGACCAAGAAGGCTCCCTGGGTCAGCCTCTTTGCAGAGAATAGAATTCAAAGCAAGGGTCTCCCCTTGTCCACTATAACAATTGAGGGAGAAGTTGTTAGAGTCTCTCATGAAGATGTGATGGATGTCTTTGAGAGCCAACCATTCTGCTTGGTGGGGTATTTTGCTGGTAGATTTCCAGGAAGGGCAGCCCTTAAGAAGCTTACTGAATCCTGGAAGGTAAGGGTCCAAACTCAGTTTCATGAAAATGGATGGATAGTATTTAGATTTGATAATGAAGCTGCTAGCTTGAATGTGTTGCAAGAAGGCCCTTACCAAGTATATGGTAGGCCTCTACTCTTGAAGTCATTGCCTAAAATTTTCAAATTTGGCAATGAGGAAATCACTACAATTCCTGTATGGATCCAGATAAAAGGCTTGCCCCTTGAGCTATGGTCATCTAACTGCCTTAGCAAGATTGGCACTGTAATTGGGAGACCTCTATATACTGACCAGTTCACTAGGACCAAAGAGAGAATTTCCTATCCTAGACTTTTAGTTGAAGTGGACATAGCTAAGGAAATTCAATGCACTGTTCCACTGTCCCTCCTAAATGGAGATACTTATGAACTAAAGATTTGCTATGAAAACCTCCCTAGATATTGCTCAAAGTGTAAGGTTGTAGGGCATGACCTGCACTCCTGTAACCAGAATGTCAACTCAGAAAGGAGTAAGAAAAGCAGTGAGAAAGGAAAAGAGCCTGCTAGAAAGGAAGCTACCAAGTCAATGGGTGGGCTAGCCAAAGAGATGACAAATCAGACTGTGAAGCCTAGTGAAGCTAGGAATAGGGAGGATGGGAGGAATGAGGTTAGTCCTGCCCAAGAACCTAGAGAAACTGTCCAAGCAGTGAATGGTGTCAATGAGGCTGAACAAGGCCACAATGGTCGAGGGGGGGAGGGAATCCTGGGGACCTCCACCCCCCAATTCCAAGTGGTGGCTAGCCTAATATCTCCCATACACCCTGACCAACCCAGTATGGTTCCAAGGAAAAAACCAGGCCTTGCACAAGGCAATAGTGAAAAAGACAGGGGCCTTGAGGTCCAAGGTGGTGATGAGTTCCAAGTAATCAAGAGGAAGAAAGGAAGACCAGACCAAAATGGAACACAATCAGCTAGGAAGGGAGGGGTTGCCTCCCAACCTCCCAAATGATAGTGGCATGCTGGAATATCAGGGGCTTTAACAAACCCCTGAAACACAATGGGGTATTGCACCTCATGAAGAAAAACAAAGTAGATATAATTGGAATTTTGGAATGCAAGCTTGATGAAGCAAAGCTGCTTAAGATTATGGGCAATAAATTCCTTCAATGGAGATAGGTGAACAACTTTTCCACTCACTCATCAGGCAGAATTTTGTTACGTGATGTAAATGCTGCAGAGTGTTTCTTCACATGGACCAACAATAAGGTGTGGTGCAAGCTGGATAGAGCCATGGTCAACAAAGTATGGTTCCAAGAGGGGATAAGAGCTCAAGCTTCCTTTCTCCCTGCTGGGTGCCTCTCTGACCACTCTCCATGTATTGTTAGCTTGATAGAAGAGGTTTTTGGGGGTAGGAGATCTTTCAAATTCTTTAATATGGGGGCTGATCATGACATGTTCCTAGACATTGTAAGTGCTCGATGGGGTTGCCCTGGAAGGGGCACTAAACAGTTCATTCTATGTAAGCTTTTGAAAGGCCTCAAACCCCACCTCAAAAACCTAAACAAGAAACACTTCAGCCATATATCTGAGAGAGCCTTGGAGGCTGCAAACATTTTAAATGGCCTGCAACAAGATCTTCATGATAACCCTTATGATACTGAGCTTCAGGAGAGGGTGACAAATGCTAGGCTCAAAGCATTCCAATTGGCTGAGGCTGAGAGAAGCTTTCTATCCCAACAGGCCAAATCTAAGTACCTCCTCAATAGTGATAGAGGAGCCAAATTATTCCATGCTTTGGTCAAGAGGAAGTCCTCTAAGAATCACATTGCCTCTATTAAAGCTGCCGATCTCAAACAACTTCTGAAGCTAAAGTGGTCCAGGAATTTACCAGATTCTACAAGGAGCTTTTAGCCGCTTCTAGCAGATGTACTCCTATTGAAATGGATGTTATCAGAGATGGTCCAGTCCTGCAGGAAAGCCAAGCTGCTGAATTAGTTAAGCAGGTCACAGATGAGGAGATCAAGGCTGCATTATGGAGCATAGGGGAGGATAAATCCCCTGGTCCAGATAGTTTCTCCTCAAAGTTTTTCAAGAAAGCACGAGGGGTGGTCCATAAAGAGATCATAGAGGCTGTCCAAGAATTCTTTCTGAATGGGAAAATCCTAAAACAGCTAAACCACTCCTCTCTTGTTTTGATTCCCAAAGGGAAGTCTGCCTATAAAGTTGAAGAATTCAGGCCTATAGCTTGCTGCAATGTTATTTACAAAGTTATCTCTAAGATCCTTGCTTCTAGGCTGGCTCTTAGTTTGATCCACTTGGTAAATCCTGCTCAGGCTGCCTTCATAAAGGCCAGGAGTATGGCTGAGAATATCTACCTGGTCCAAGAATTGCTTAGGAGATACAGTAGGAAGAGAATCCCTCCTAGATGCATGATCAAAATTGACCTCAAGGAAGCCTATGATTCTGTGGAGTGGGAGTTCTTAAGCAGCCTTTTAGAGGGCCTGGAGTTCCCTGGAAAGTTTAAAGACTGGATTATGGAGTGTGTCACCACTACTACATTCTCTTTATCCATTAATGGTAGCCTGCATGGGTTCTTCAAAGGTAAAAGAGGCTTGAGGCAGGGGGATCCACTTTCTCCCTATCTTTTTGTGTTGATTATGGAATACTTATCAAGGCTGCTCAGGAGATTGAATGTGGAAGAGGGGTTCAGATTCCACCCCAAGTGTGACAAGCTCAAGACTACCCACCTGGCCTTTGCTGATGATCTGATTTTGTTTGCTAGAGGGGAGGCTAAATCAGTGGGAATGCTCATGAATTGTGTCAACACATTCAGTGAGTGCTCTGGGTTGAAGACTAGCTTGACAAAATCTAGTTTTTACCATGCTGGGGTGAAGCCTGAGGAGGTTATGGAGATTAGCAGATGCATAGGAATGGAGGAGGGCAGCCTTCCATTCAAGTATTTAGGGGTTCCTCTTGCTTCTACAAGGCTGAATGCCTCCTATTATGCCCCCCTTATAGAGAAAATTTCTGGCTACATCAATGTATGGGCTGGCTCCTCTTTATCATATGCTGGGAGGACTGAACTTATCAAATCTGTGCTTCAAGGTGTGGAGTGCTTCTGGCTGGCCATATTTCCCATCCCTGGTAATATCCTTGATAAGATCATCAAGTTATGTAGAACCTTTCTCTGGAATGGCAAGAATGGGGGAATGAGAAAAGCTCTTGTTGCTTGGGCTGACATTTGTAAGCCTAAAACAGAAGGGGGTCTTGGGTTGGTAGAGCTCAAATCTTGAAACAAGGCTCTCCTAACAAGGGTCCTATGGAATATCCACATTAAGAAAGACTCCCTTTGGATTCAATGGGTCCAGCACTACTATCTTCTTAACAAATCTATATGGGAGATCAAGGCAAACAAAGATGACTCACCACTCTGGAAAAGGATCCTGGAAATTAGAGATGAGATGGTTGGCCAGCCACCTTGTCTACAGCAAGCTACCAATAAGCTTATGGAATGGAGGCTGCATGATGAGCTAAGCATCAAGAAAGTGTACAATGATATGAGGCAGAAAGTCAGCAAGGTCAGTTGGGCTTCCCTGGTCTGGAATAGTCACTGCCCTCCTAAACAATCTTTCATTCTTTGGCTGGCTGTTAGGGATAGACTGCTCACTAAAGACAAGCTCCACCTTGAAGAGAATGACAAGCTATGCCCCCTATATACTGAACAGAATGAGACTAAGGACCACCTCTTCTTCTCCTGTAGGATCAGTAAGGAGGTCTGGAACAACATAAATCTTTGGCTGGGTAGTAGAAGACAAATGAGTACCATTGAGAGTGCTATCAGATGGACTCTGAAAGTCAAAGGCACTGGCCCTCCTGCTGTTGCTAGAAAGACAGCCCTTGCAACTACAGTCTACCATATATGGCTGGCAAGAAATGCCAAGATATTTGACAAAGCTCCTGCCTTACCTGCTAGCTTAGTGAAGAAGATCCAGATTGGTATCTATAGAAGTGTCTATGCAGCCTGCCCTGAGTATAGGCTGCTAATTTAGGCTGCTCCCCTACTGGTTTTGTTGTTTGCCCAGGGTATGCCCGGGTGTATTGTATGTTTGAGTCCCTGTAATCTTGTTGGTTTGCCTAGCTCCCTTGTAAGCTCTATGATTAGTTGGTTTTGCTGGCTGCCTGTTTAGGTAAGCTTGCTTTATATTTGTTCCCATGGCTTGTTGGCTTGTATAGCTCTTTGGCTGTGCTTAGGCCTCTTGTATTTTTGTTCATGCCTTAACTGTAAAACTCCTGGGTATGCCCAGTGATACTTTTGTACACTTTTGATCATTTTAATACATGTTTATTTACAGATCAAAAAAAAAAAAAAAAGAGCTCTTAGTCCCTGAAACACAATGGGGTTCTAAACCTCATGAAGGTACATAAGATAGATGTAATGGGAATTTTGGAATGTAAGCTTGATGAGACAAAGCTGCCAAAGATAATGGACAACAAATTCAAGGGGTGGAACCAGACTAACAACTTCTCTTCTCACACATCAGGTAGAATTTTGTTACTTTGGAACCCCTCTAAGGTTTGTTTAACTATTATTGACTCCTCTCCCCAAGTTATCCATTGTAATGTAACATGCTTAATCACTTCTTTCAATTTTGTAATCAGTTTTGTGTATGGTTTTAACTCCATTGTATCCAGGAGACCCTTATGGAACAATCTATGTAATTTTGGCTTTGAGTTGTATTCCCCTTGGCTTGTCTTGGGTGATTTTAATAATGTTTTTGCTATTGATAAGAAAACTAATGGGTTGCCTGTAACTGACTATGAGATTAGGGACCCCTCTCTTTGTTGTAGGGAAACTGGCCTATCTGATGTCAATGCTAGTGGCTGCTTCTTCACCTGGTCCAACAACAGAGTTTGGTGCAAGTTGGATAGAGCTATGGTTAACAATGTGTGGTACCAAAAGGGTATGAGAGCCCAAGCTTCCTTCCTTCTTTCTGGCTATATCTCTGACCACTCTCCATGCATTGTTAGTTTCATGGATGAGGTTTGTGGGGGTAGGAGATCTTTCAAGTTTTTTAACATGTGGACTGACCATGACAATTTCCTGGACTTGATAAGATCCCACTGGGACTATCCTAGGAGAGGCACTAAACAGTTCATTTTATGCAACATCTTGAAAGGCCTCAAACCCCATCTCAAGAATCTCAATGAGAAGCACTTTAGCCATATATCCAAGAGAGCATCTGAGGCTGTAACAAAGCTAACTATCATGCAGCAAGAGCTGCATGATAATCCTAATGATGCTTATCTTCAAGTGAGAGTGGCCAATGCAAAGCTCAAAGCATTTCAGCTTGCAGAAGCTGAGCAAAGTTTCCTATCTCAATAGGCCAAATGTAAGTACCTACTCAACAGTGATAGGGGGACCAAACTATTCCATGCCCTGGTCAAGAGGAGGTCTATCAAAAATTATATTGCTTCTATAAGGTTAGCCAATGGCTGTCAATCAGCCTCTGAAGATGAAGTGGTAATGGAATTCACCAGATTCTATAAGGAGCTGCTGGGCTCTTCTAGGAGATGTGATCCTATTGAGACAGAGGTTATAAGAGGGGGGCCTATTCTTCATGAGAACCAGGCTGTTGAGTTGATCAAAGATATGACTGAGGAAGAAATCAAGGCTGTTCTGTGGAGTATTGGGGAGGATAAATCCCCTGGTCCAGATGGATACTCTTCTAAATTCTTCAAGAAAGCATGGGATATTACTCACAAAGAGATCATTGAGGCTGTGCAAGAATTCTTCCAGAGTGGTAGGCTTCTTAAACAGCTCAACCATTCCTCTTTAGCCCTTATCCCCAAAAGTAAGCAACCTTCTAGAGTTGAGGACTTCAGGCCCATAGCTTGCTGCAATGTGATCTATAAGATAATCTCCAAGATCATGGCTGCAAGATTGGCTCCTTGTTTGAATCAAATTGTCAGCCCTACTCAGGCTGCCTTCATTAAGGCTAGGAGTATGGCTGAAAACATATACTTGGTTCAAGAGTTACTTAGGAAATATTGTAGGAAGAGGATCCCTCCTAGATGTATGATCAAGATAGACCTAAGAAAAGCTTATGACACTGCGGAATGGGAGTACTTGAACAGCCTTTTACAGGGGCTTGGGTTCCCTGAAAAGTTTAGAGCATGGACCATGGAATGTGTATCTACAACATCATACTCTCTCTCCATTAATGGTAGCTTACATGGATTCTTTAAAGGTAAAAGAGGGATTAGATAAGGAGATCCTCTATCTCCCTACCTCTTTGTGTTGATAATGGAGTACTTATCTAGGCTGCTTAGGAGATTGAATGAAAAAGATGGCTTCAGATACCACCCCAAGTGTGACAAACTCAAAATTACTCACCTGGCCTTTGCTGATGATCTCATTCTGTTTGCTAGAGGTGAAGCTAAATCAGTGGGATTGCTCATGAACTGTGTTAACACTTTCAGTGAGTGTTCTGGTCTAAAGGCTAGCCTCTCTAAGTCTAACATCCTCCATGCTGGAGTGAAACCAGAGGAGCTTATGGAGATTAGAAGATGTACTGGAATAGAGGATGGTAGCCTCCCCTTCAAATATTTAGGGGTCCCTCTTGCCTCTACAAGGCTGAATGCTACACACTATGCTCCTCTCATTGAAAAAATTTCTGGATACATTAATGTGTGGGCTGACTCCTCTTTATCATATGCTGGAAGAACTGAGCTCATCAAGTCAGTGCTCCAAGGAGTGGAATGCTTTTGGCTTGCTATCTTCCCCATTCCTGGCAACATCCTTGATAAGATTGTCAAACTATGCAAAACTTTTCTGTGGAATGGTAAGAATGGGGGCATGAGAAAAGCTCTTGTTGCTTGGGCTGACATCTGCAAACCTAAGCTTGAGGGAGGTCTTGGGTTGGTGGAGCTTAAAACTTGGAATAAGGCTCTCCTCTTTAGAGTTTTGTGGAACATTCATATGAAGAAAGACTCCCTGTGGATACTATGGGTCCAGCACTACTACCTTTTGAACAAATCTGTATGGGAGATTAAGGCATGCAAGGAGGACTCCCCTCTTTGGAAGAGGATCCTAGAAATCAGAGATGAAATAGTTGGGCAACCCCCTAATGTATTACAAGCTACCAACAAATTTATGGATTGGAGGCTGCATGATGAGTTGAGCATCAAGAAGGTGTATAATGCAATGAGACAGAAAAATAATGAAGTTATATGGGCTTCCCTGGTTTGGAATAGTCACTACCCCCCTAAACAATCCTTCATTCTTTGGCTGGCAATAAAGAACAGACTCCTCACAAAGGATAAGCTCCACCTTGAAGGAACTAACAAGCTGTGCCCCCTATATTCTGACCAGGAGGAGAACAAAGAGCACCTCTTCTTCTCCTGTAGAGTCAGCAAGGATGTCTGGGTATCCATCAACAAATGGCTGGGATGTAGGAGACAAATGACATCTATTGAGAGTGCCATTAGATGGACTATCAAAGCTAAAGGCACTGGTCCCCCTGCTGTGGCCAGAAAGTCTGCCCTTGCAAGCACTGTCTACAATATCTGGCTGGCCAGAAATGCTAAGCTTTTTGACAAAGCCCCTGTCCTGCCTGCTAGTCTTGTGAAGAAGATCTAGCTGGGTATTTACAGAACTATATATGCTGCCTGCCCTGAGTATAGGCTGCTGCTGTAGGGTTCATCTTTGCTGTGTTTCTTCTCTGTGCTGTGAGGCTGTGTGCCTTCATTGTCCTGTCTCCCCTTGTATTTCCAGGGTATACTCTGGTTTGTTTTGTATTGTTTTCAGATGTTCTTTGCTGCCTGTTGTTTTGTTTATTCCCTGGGTATGCCCAGATCCCATGTAAGCTTTTGTGTTTTGATGCTGTTGTAATTGCTGCCTATCAAGGTCCAGCAGGCTCCATTATTGTTCACAAGTTCCTTGTTCAGCTATAGGCTTTTGTTAAGCCCTAGTTTTATTTGTATATGCCTCATTTGTAAATCTCCTGGGTATGCGCAGTGAATATTTTTGTACATTTTGATCACTTAATACAAGTTTATTTACAGATAAAAAAAAAGAAAGAGCTCTCAGTCAAGAAAGAGCTCTCAGTTGACGGGCAACTAGAGAGAGAAGCTCTCAACTGTGAACAGTGTTGCCCATGGTCACCAGCACTTCTCTCCTCCTTCTTTCGATCTTTCTGTGCCTTTCCTTCAGGTTTGTTCAGCATGGGGAAGAAGAAACTCCCCAGGAAACCTCCTCTCACAATCCAGGATCAAAATGATCTGGATTATGTCCAGAATCACTTCAAGAACAAAGCTGCTACAGTAGCTCTGTCGCGAGATGAAGTTTCAGACAACTCAAGCATGGATGGTGCCAAGGGACCATCCAAAGGATCAGCATCTTCTTCCTGCTCCTTGGGAGAGGAAGATTCCCAAGCCTTAGGGTCTCATATGAAGGCTGCCAGCTTGGGGAGGAATGAAAGCTCTGTTGGAGCTTCGAAGGTGAACAGTACCAAGGAATAATTCCAAAGCAATGCTGCTTGCCAAACTTTGCAAGAAGAGCCCCTAGACATTGAAGATGAGAACCAAAGCTCCTCTGGGGAGAGTATAGAGAGCTCAGGTCAAATGGAGCCTAGTTCTTCCAGTGAGGAAGATGATTCAAGCTGTGAAGCTACTATTCATGGAACTGTTCATGGCAGGAAGCCTGTGGTGAGGCAAGGAAGAGGAGAGGAAAGCAGTGAGTCTAGGCCTCATCCTCCAATGAAGAATGGGGGCCTCCAAGATGACTCAAAGGACAATGCAGCCTCCCCTGCTCCAGTTCCTATGGGAGCCCAGCATCCCCCCAAGTCTGTGGTCAAAAGGCTAGCTAACAATAATGAGACCAAGAAGGCTCCCTGGGTCAGCCTCTTTACAGAGAATAGAATTCAAAGCAAGGGTCTCCCTTTGTCTTCTATAACAAGTGAGGGAGGATTTGTTAAAGTCTCTCATGAAGATGTGTTGGATGTCTTTGAGAGCTAACCTTTCTGCTTGGTGGGGTATTTTGCTGGAAGATTTCCAGGAAGAGCAACCCTCAAGAAGCTTACTGAATCCTAGAAGGTAAGGGTCCACACTCAATTTCATGAAAATGGATGGATAGTATTTAGATTTGATAATGAAGCTGTAGCTTGAATGTGTTGCAAGAAGGCCCTTACCAAGTATTTGGTAGGCCATTGCTCTTGAAGTCATTGCCTAAAATTTTCAAGTTTGGCAATGAGGAAATTACTACAATTCATGTATGGATCCAGATAAAAGGCTTGCCCCTTGAGCTATGGTCATCTAACTTCCTTAGCAAGATTGGCACTATAATTGGGAGACCTCTATATGCTGACCAGTTCACTAGGACCAAAGAGAGAATATCCTATCCTAGACTTCTAGTTGAAATGGACATAGCTAAGGAAATTCAATGCACTGTTCCATTATCCCTCCTAAATGGAGATACTTATGAACTAAAGAATTGCTATGAAAACCTCCCTAGATATTGCTCAAAGTGTAAGGTTGTAGGGTATGACCTGCACTCTTGTAACCAGAATGTCAACTCAGAAAGGGGTAAGAAAAGCAATGAGAAAGGGAAAGAGCCTGCTAGGAAGGAAGCTATCAAGGCAATGGGTGTGCTAGCCAAAGAAATGACAAATCAGACTGTGAAGCCTAGTGAAGCTAGGGATAGGGTGGATGGGATGAATGAGGTTAGTCCTGCCCAAGAACCTAGAGAAACTATCCAAGCTGAAAATGGTGTCAATGAGGCTGAACAATGCCACAATGGCCAAGGGGGGTGGGAATCCAGGGGTCCTCTTCCCCCCAAATCCAAGTGGTGGCTGGCCTAAAATCTTCCATGCACCCTGACCATCCCAGTATGGTACCAAGGAAAAAATCAGGCCTTGCACAAGGCAATAGTGAAAGAGACAGGGGCCCTGAGGTCCAAGGTGGTGATGAGTTCCTAGTAATCAAGAGGAAGAAAGGAAGATCATACCAAAATGGCACTCAATCAGCTAGGAAGGGAGGGGCTGCCTCCCAACCTCTTCAATGATAGTGGCATGTTGGAATATCAGGGGCTTTAACAAGCCCCTGAAACACAATGGGGTACTGCACCTCATGAAGAAAAACAAAGTTGATATAATGGGAATTTTGGAATGCAAGCTTGATGAAGCAAAGCTGCTTAAGATTATGGGCAATAAATTCCTTCAGTGGAGACAGGTGAACAACTTTTCCACTCACTCATCAGGCAGAATTTTGTTACTTTGGGATCCTTCAAAGGTGAGCCTTACTTCAATTAATATATCTCCCCAAGTTATCCATTGTAATGTTACTTGTGCTGTTTCTTCTTGTAGGCTTGTAATCAGTTTTGTTTATGGTTTGAATTCCATTGTATCTAGGAGGCCCCTATGGGATAACCTATGTAATTTCAGTTATGATTTGTCTTCCCCTTGGCTTGTCATGGGTGATTTCAATAATGTTTTTGCTATAGATGAAAAATCTAATGGGCTGCCTGTAACAGATTATGAGATTAAGGACCCCTCTTTTTGTTGTAGGGAGACAGGATTAAGTGATGTAAATGCTGCAGGGTGTTTCTTCACATGGACCAACAATAAGGTGTGGTGCAAGCTTCCTTTCTCCCTGCTGGGTGCCTCTCAGACCACTCTCCATGTATTGTTAGCTTGATGGAAGAGGTTTGTGGGGGTAGGAGATCTTTCAAATTTTTTAATATGTGGACTGATCATGATATGTTCCTAGACATTGTAAGTGCTCAATGGGGTTGCCCTGGAAGAGGCACTAAACAGTTCATTCTATGTAAGCTTTTGAAAGGCCTCAAACCCCACCTCAAGAACCTCAACAAGAATCACTTCAGCCATATATCCGAGAGAGCCTTAGAGGCTACAAACATTTTAAAAGGCCTGCAACAAGACCTTCATGATAACCCTTATGATGTTGAGCTTCAGGAGAGGGTGACAAATGCTAGGCTTAAAGCATTCCAACTGGCTGAGGCTGAGAGAAGCTTTCTATCCCAACAGGCCAAATGTAATTACCTCCTCAATAGTGATAGAGGGACCAAATTATTCCATGCATTGGTTAAGAGGAGGTCTTCCAAGAATCACATTGCCTCTATTAAAGCTGCCAATGGATCTCAAACAACTTCTAAAGCTGAAGTGGTCCAGGAATTTACCATATTTTATAAGGAGCTTTTAGGCTCTTCTAGCAGATGTACTCCTATTGAAATAGATGTCATCAGAGATGGTCCAGTACTTCAGGAAAGCCAAGCTGCTGAATTAGTCAAGCAGGTCACAGAGGAGGAGATCAAGGCTGCATTGTGGAGCATAGGGGAGGATAAATCCCCTGGTCCGGATGGTTTCTCCTCAAAATTTTTCAAGAAAGCATGGGGGTGGTCCATAAAGAGATCATAGAGGCTGTCCAAGAATTCTTTTTGAATGGGAAAATCCTAAAGCAGCTAAACCACTCCTCTCTTGTTTTGATTCCCAAAGGGAAGTCTGCCTCTAAAGTTGAAGAATTTAGGCCTATTGCTTGCTGCAATGTCCTTT